>CP094632.1:16297399-16415046 GCA_023657505.1 Camelina hispida | reverse complement strand
CAGCGGCTCAACCTATTTGTCCGGACCTCGTCCAACACCAACCAACCCACGAAGACTCCGGAGGTTCAGTCCGTCTAGTCTTCACTCTTACCAAGAGTGAAGACACACAAGTCGTTAAGCGAGGAAGTGTACTCTTTTTCCTTACTCCGGGTTTGTCCCAATGGGTTTACCGGAGAAGGTTTTAACGAGGCATGGAGCTAAACGCAAAACGCCTAAAGGCTAAGTTGTTTCACGCGCAAGGCCAAGGCGGTTATCTTTATTTCCCTCTTAGTTTTTGGTTTAAATTTGAACTTTGAGAATATTCCTTTTTGGTTCCTTATCTTTTGTTTGGTGAGAGCTTATTGTTAAAAGTCATTAGAGGTGACGTGTTCCATTGCAAAGGAAACACGTCTAAGGACAATTGTGCGGACCATTAAGAGTCCGCGTGTCCCTAAACCCTCACTTGACCTAATGTATTTAAACTCTCTCTTAGCCTTTGTTCCTCCCAGACTTGTATGAAATAAAAACTTTTCTTCAAGAGAGATTCTTGAAACTTGTCTCATCTTCTCTTTCTTCAATCCGGGATTGAACCTTGAGAAAATCCTAACAAGCCTCGAACCGGGTTCGACCTTGTTAGCGACCGTATCAGAGGAGAGCCAAACCTCTTGTGTCATCATTCGATCCACCCTTCGTCCCACCCTCGTTCCATTTCTATCCGTTCCATCACTCGACCCGTCCATCATCCGACCGTACCGTTCGTGGCCATCTCGTGTAGTTCTCGAACGGCGTGTTTGTTTTCCCCATATTCGTTTTCCCTCGTTTGTTTTACCCCTGGATTCATTGACCAAAGCCTTGGTCGAGGAAATATCGCCGACAAGAGGTTAGACATAACCTCAAGGCGCGACCGTTCCGCGTCCGCACCAGGGCGTGTCCGGCGGTCACATCAGCTTGGTATCAGAGCTTTGAAGCTCCTACGAGGTTGTCTCTTTCCAGAACTCTCTGTTCGTTTAAAGTTTCAATCTTTGGGTTTAAAACTTGCATCTTATAGCTTCATAGGACTCGTTATTCTTAGGGGTTTAATTTGGTGCATGTTTAGGTTTGATTTCCGTTTGACTAGGTTGTTAGGATTCGTTTTTGCTCGTTGTGTTCATATCTCTGTTTCTTTGTGTTCTTGCGAGTTTCCTTTTAGATCCATAAAGCTAGTTTCGCGTTTCATTTTTGTGTTTCCAGCCTTAGGAATAAAGCAAAATTTGTCGCGTAGCACTTTTCCTTTGCTTTTGCTTTATTTGTTTTAGTCTTAGGATTGAGCGTGTCCCAGCTGTCATCAATCTTTATTTTTGAAGCGAATCTTTGTGTGTGGTCCTCTTGAACTTGTGGCACTCACGTGTGGTTCTTTCTTTGCGAGGTTTAAATTCAAACTTCACCGCGTAGCGCACACGTCACCAACGACCAGTCCGTACGATGGCCGAAGAAGTTCCACCAGCACCACCAGAGATTGGTGTCACCCTCGCCGCACTACGAACCGGCCTAGAACAACTGGCCGAACGCCTCACGAGGATTGAGCTCATGAATCCTCCTCGCGAGATCCGTTACCCGCGAGACATCCACGGCGAGAACCGGTCAGCGACCAGTCCGATGAGGACTACGAACCAAGACCTCGGCGACGTCACCGCCATGATGATCAAGATGACGAAGCCCGAGACGTTACGAACCAAACCACAAGATGATTCCACCAACGTTCGCGGGCAAGTCAGACCCGAGGCCTATCTTGAATGGGAAAGTCACATGGACCACCTGTACTCATGTCATGCCTATCCGGAGCTGCGAAAGGTCCAATACGCGGTGGCACAATTCACCGACCATGCCCTTACCTGGTGGGATCGGCTTGAGGCCGAACAGAGACGCAACCGCGACCGACCTATCACCGTTTGGGAGGTCTTAAAGACAGAAATGCGAAGGCGGTACGTGCCTCCTTACCACACGAGCTCGAAGTTTCGGAGGCTAACCCAAGGCGCAAGGAACGTGGAGGAGTATTACGAAGAATTTGAGCACTTGCGCAACCGGTTACAAGTTGATGATTCGGAGGAGTCACTCATGGCTCAGTTCTTGGACGGACTACAAGAGCGCATTGCACGCAAGGTTGAGCGCCAGCCCTACCACACCTTTGAAGAGTTATTGCATCTCTCGGTGCAAATTGAAACGCAAATTAAGAAGAAGAGTGCATACGAGTCCCGTGTCCGAGCTCAAGGAGCACCAACTGCGTCTCCTAACGCGTCGCCTCGAACCGAGTGCCAGACAAGCCAATGGCGAACAGCGCGGACTCAAGATTGAAACCTAGGGGCCGGCCGCCAATGAACGCCAAGATCCGCGACGCAACACTACCGACGTCCGGAGCGCGCGACATCGTTTGTTTCAAGTGTCAAGGGAGAGGTCACTATGTATGCTCGCGACTGTCCAAACGCAATCGACTATGATACGTGACCGAGGCTGGCGAGATAGGTCCGATGATGAGACACCGAGGAGGTTGTGCGAGGAGAAGCCGAGTTGGAAGGCTGTCGCGGAACCAGAGGTTGGAGAACTACTCATGATACGCCGCATCCTGAACGCCGGTGTAGCCACGGAAGACGCCAACCAACGTGACAATATTTTCCACACGAGGTGCCTGTAAGTGTCGCCGTTTGTGGCTTGATCATAGACGGAGGTTCTGCACTAACGTGGCAAGTTCCAGTCTTGTCAAGAAACTTTCTCTTGAAACCACAAACCACCCCCATCCTTACCGCTTAAGATGGTTGAATGATAAGACCGTGATCCATGTGAAAGAACAGGTCATGGTCCATTCAGTGTAGGTCCGTACAAGGACCGAAGTCCTTTGTGATGTGGTGCCGATGCAAGCTAGCCACCTCTTGTTGGGGCGCGCCATGGCAATTTGACAAACGCACCACACATTGCGGCCACACCAACCAATACTTTTTTCGTTCATGACAACAAACGTATTTGCTTGAAACCCTTGAGCCCCACGCAAGTTCATGAAATGCAAGACAAGTTGTCCAAGGATGCGAACGATAAAAAGAATTTCTTAATTCAGTATGGCGATGTTAGGAAGTCCCTTAAGGACTCAGCCCAAGTGATTCTGATGTTGTTTCGAGATGAGTTGCTTTCAGGTCTTGATGGTTCACTAGAAACTTTACCGGAGGTCATACGCGGTGTCCTAAAGCGGTTCGGCGATGTGTTCCCGAAGAGCTTCCCGAGGGCCTACCACCATCAGAGGCATCGAGCATCGATTGACTTGTACTAGGCGCGCAGCTTCCCAACCGACCAGCGTACCGTGTCAACCCCGAAGAGGCGAAGGAGCTTGAGCGACAAGTCAAGGAGCTTATGGCGCAAGGCTATGTCCGAGAAAGCCTAAGTCCGTGTGTCGTGCCAGTGCTCCTAGTCCCGAAGAAAGATGGCTCGTGGAGGATGTGCGTGGACTGTAGGGCCGTCAACAACATCACCATCAAGTACCGCATCCCATCCCACGTCTCGATGACATGTTAGAGTGAGCTTAGTGGCGCTAGCATCTTCTCAAAGATCGACCTAAAGAGCGGCTACCATCAGGTCAGAATGAAGGAAGGCGACGAATGGAAAACGGCCTTCAAGACCAAACAGGGTTTTGTACGAATGGTTGGTAATGCCATTCGTCTCTCTAACGCCCCCTCTACCTTTATGCGTCTTTATGAACCATGTTTTTGAGGTCGTTTATCAACAAATTCGTAGTGGTTTATTTTGATGATATATTGGTATATAGCTCTAGCTTGACTGAACATGCTAAACACTTAGAGGCTGTCTTGCTTACTCTCCGCGAAGAGCAACTCTACGCTAACTTGAAAAAGTGCGTGTTTGCTGCTGATGAATTGGTCTTTTTAGGTTTTGTTGTGAGTTCGCAGGGCCTTAAGGTAGATGGAGAGAAGATACGAGCAATAGAGGAGTGGCCCACACCAACAAGCATCACTCAAGTCCGGTCGTTCCACGGACTAGCCAGCTTCTACCGGAGGTTTGTGCGAGATTTCAGTACGGTCGCCGCGCCACTCACCTCAGTGATTAAGAAGAACAACGACTTTCGGTGGGGAGAGGAACAAGACAAAGCTTTCACCGAGCTCAAGAAACACCTCACACAAGCACCCTTGCTTACATTGCCCGACTTCAATAAAACCTTTGAAGTTGAGTGTGATGCATCGGGAGTTGGGGTAGGGGCCGTCCTAACTCAAGGAGGCAGACCGGTGGCCTACTTCAGTGAGAAGCTTAGTGGAGCCACGCTCATCTACCCTACGTATGACAAGGAGTTATACGCCCTCGTTCGCGCGATGGAGGTTTGGCAACATTACCTTTTGGCGAGAGAGTTTATGATTCATACTGATCACGAAAACCCTCAAACACCTCCGCGGACAGACCAACCTCAAGAGGCGTCATGCTAAGTGGTTGGAGTTCATTGAGTCATTCCCATACGTCATCAAGTACAAGAAGGGCAAGGAGAATGTAGTCGCCGACGCTTTATCAAGGCGGCATGCGTTGATCACCACCATGGACGCGCGAGTTTTGGGTTTTGAGAGCATCAAGGATGCTTATGCTGGAGATGCCGAATTTGGAGAATGGTACCAGAACCATGGGAAAGGAATCTACACTGAGTTCTACATTCACGAAGGATTCTTGTTCAGAGGACGACGGCTATGTATACCGAATGGTTCTATCCGCGAGTTGCTAGTGCGTGAAGCTCATAGTGGAGGTTTGGCGGGACATTTTGGCATCACCAAGACCTTGGCCGTGCTTAAGGAACACTTCTACTGGCCAAAGATGCGAATTATGGTGGAGAAGCACGTCGGCCGTTGTATTGTTTGTCGCACCTCCAAGTCGACCGCTCATCCGCATGGCCTCTACATGCCTTTGCCGCGTGTCCACTGCACCATGGATTGATCTCTCCATGGATTTCATCCTCGGCCTACCCTTCTTATCGCATAAAGATAGTATCATGGTGGTTGTTGACAGGTTCTCGAAGATGGCCCATTTCATTCCGTGCAATAAGAATCATGACGCGGTCCAAATGGCGAATCTGTTCTTCAGTCAGGTCATAAGGCTCCATGGCGTTCCGCGCACCATCATATCCGACCGAGACCCCAAGTTCCTTGGTCATTTTTGGCGTACCATTTGGCGGAAGCTAGGGACGAAACTCCTTTACTCCACCGCGGCTCACCCCCAGACCGACGGCCAGACGGAGGTCGTCAACCGGTCAATAGGCGCCTTACTCCGCACCGCTATTGCAAGCAACAAAGGCTCCTGGCTCGAGTGCATCCCGATCATCGAGTTCGCGTACAACCAGTCGGTGCATTCGGCCACCAAAAGGTCACCGTTCGAGGTCGCATACGGGTTTAAACCGCTCACGCCACTTGATCTCCTTCCCATACCGCCAAACGAAGCCGAGAATCAAGACGGAATCGCAAGGGCCGAGATGGTCAAGGCCTTACACGAGGAAGTCCGAACCAACATTGAACGGAGGAACGAGCAGTATGCGCGCTTCCTCAACCGGGGACGTAAGCCTATGCTGTTCAAACCTGGTGATTGGGTCTGGTTACATTTGAGGCCGGAGAGATTCCAACTGAAACGCAAGGACAAGCTTAGCCCGCGAGGAGATGGTCCATTCTGAGTCATCGAGAAGATCAATGACAACGCCTACCGACTTGAGCTACCAGGTGAGTTTGGTACGTCCACCTCATTCAACGTTACTGACCTTGTTCCGTTTGATGTAGGAGAAGACGAAGATGTTTGGGGACAAAACCTTTTCAAGGGGAGGGAATGATGTGATCGCGGGACGCGACCTCGGACAGGCCGACCAAGACACACGGGACACGACCGAGACGCCTGACCAGGACACATCGAACGCGGCCAGGACAACCTCATCAGGCGCGGCCAAGGTCCCAACGATCCTCCCCGGAGCTACCACACGTTCCAAGAGTTCGGCAAAGGCGGCCAAACAGCGGCTCAACCTATTTGTCCGGACCTACGTCCAACACCAACCAACCCACGAAGACTCTGGAGGTTCAGTCCGTCTAGTCTTCACTCTTACCCAAGAGTGAAGACACACAAGTCGTTAAGCGAGGAAGTGTACTCTTTTTCCTTACTCCGGGTTTGTCCCAATGGGTTTACCGGAGAAGGTTTTAACGAGGCATGGAGCTAAACGCAAAACGCCCAAAGGCTAAGTTGCTTCACGCGAAAGGCCAAGGCGGTTATCTTTATTTCCCTCTTAGTTTTTGGTTTAAATTTGAACTTTGAGAATATTCCTTTTTTGGTTCCTTATCTTTTTGTTTGGTGAGAGCTTATTGTTGAAAGTCATTAGAGGTGACGTGTTCCATTGCAAAGGAAACACGTCTAAGGACAATTGTGCGGACCATTAAGAGTCCGCGTGTTCCTAAGCCCTCACTTGACCTAATGTATTTAAACTCTCTCTTAGCCTTTGTTCCTCTTTAGACTTGTATGAAATAAAGACTTTTCCTCAAGAGAGATTCTTGAAACTTGTCTCATCTTCTCTTTCTTCAATCCGGGATTGAACCTTGAGAAAATCTTAACAAGCCTCGAACCGGGTTCGACCTTGTTAGCGACCGTATCAAGAGGAGAGCCAAACCTCTTGTGTCGTCATTCGATCCACCCTTCGTCCCACCCTCGTTCCATTTCTATCCGTTCCATCACTCGACCGCGTCCGCATCATCCGACCGTACCGTTCGTGGCCATCTCGTATAGTTCTCGAACGGCGTGTTTGTTTTCCCCAATATTCGTTTTCCCTCGTTTGTTTTACCCCTGGATTCATTGACCAAAGCCTTGGTCGAGGGAAGTATCGCCGACGAGAGGTTAGACGTAACCTCAAGGCGCGACCGTTCCGCGTCCGCATCAAGGACGTGTCCGGCGGTCACATCAAAAGGAGTCTCTTCTTCCTGTTACATGAGAAGAAGACAGTCGGAAACTCTCCGGTTTTAAAGAACAAACTCGCCGCGATAGAGAAATTGAATCGGGGCTATTGAGGAGACCGACGCCGATAAACTCAGCTCCGGTGAGAATCTGTCATTGATTGTGCAATTTGGATTGGGTTTGTTGACAAAATTAGTGAAGAAGACACCAAATTTTGGAGTAGTGAATCTGAATTGTCTGCCTCTATTTGCAAAAAACTCTCGTCGCGAGAGAGAAGAAAATTGGAGAAAAATAAAAAAAGTTTTCTTTTTTTCTAAAATGATTCACCCAATATATTTTGACCACGTCGATGACTATGAGGGACTCTTAAACCTCTTAGTTAAGAAGTCTTTCTTAGCATATTCACCAATTTTGATTTAATTTTAGTCACATTATAACTAAGAACTCAAGCTAACAACCCCGATAAAGATACTCTTAGAATGGTAAGACTTAACAAATAAAACAAAATAAAAAACCGATTGATACAAAATATTGTTAATTTTGTGATAAGTAAAAATAAAACTAAAACAAATACCATCTCACTCATAATGGGATACTAAACCGGGTCACTCTATAACTAACCTGAGAACATTCCTCTCTTACGTCTCATCATTTTTCTCTGTTATCAATCTTAAAAGACGCCTAAACTGAGAACCTTTACACAGCTCTCTGAGCTTGATATACAAAAGAAACATAAAGAGAAGTTCAAGAACCCGAGTCTTTTGAGTTCTGGTCTTGTCTATCCCCGTTTTCAGAACCCGGTTTCTCGGACACACTTATCTCCAAAGCCGCTGAGTTTACCAGAGAAACTGGCTTGTCATTGTCTGTTGTCATAGGAGTAGTAGCTGTCATGGCTGGAGGGTCAGAGCCTATTTGATCCAGTGAAGATGGGACTCCACCACAGTTCATGGTAGGTGTCGAGCCCTTGGCGCCAGGATCTGCCGTTTCTGCGTCTTCGTATTCAGATAAAAGATCCATAAACTCATTGAGTAGACGCTGCACTTTTCTGTTTGACGCCATTGCAGGGAGAATATCGTTTCTCAAAAGTTTACGCTTCTTCACCCCCTGGAAATTAAAGCAAGTTCTGGAGTATTCTGATTTGGAATAGGTTTAGACCTTGATCAAGAGAAAGTATTTACCAGAACATAAGGATCCCAAGACAAGTTTTTGTCTGAAGATGCTGCTTCAGCCATACCAGTTGGAGGTCCAAGAAAGCTCTCGCAGACTTCTCTTAATCTAGACTCGTCTGCCTCTCTGCACAAAAAGACACTGACCTTAAGTATGTGCAATATGATAGAGTTGAAAAAACGCAGACATAGAACTTTATTGTCAAGACAAAGAACGACAACGAATCTGAAGCTGAGAATATATTTTCTCCTCGGTATAAAATGTTTAAGCCCTCACAAAGCCAATAAACCTCCAAAGATCCCTCTAACTTGGATGAGTTTCGCAAATGAGAGACCTAATCCTTATTTATACTAAAATGTATCCACATTTGAACTGAAAGATTTTATATGAGAAAAGGGCACATACCTTGTTAAAAACCTCACATAGGCGAGGAGACACTGACGGTATTCATTAGGGGACTCAAGTGCAAGGGAAGAGGCAAGTTGAGATTCCAAATGTGCACGTGTTTGCATTCCGTCATCAGTTATCCTGTAAAATGAAATAAGCGTCTTTAAGGACTTGGAATAGGTGGTCCATCTCAGGGCCAACATCGAAGGAATGGAAGAAAAGCCCAACCTGTTCCACCCTGGCTTTCTAGCCATGTACTTTCTGACATCAACCTGCAAACCAGCAAGCTCGCCGCATGGAGCTGAGCCCAAATTCCAGGAGCTACTGAAATTTGAGGCCGGGAAGCAGTCATCAGCCACTCTCAGCCAGCACAATAAACTCGTGTCGAAGAGGAATGCATGACGTGTGGCTAGAACAACAAGTGGTGAACCAGATTTGGATAATTTCACAGATATCACTTTTATCGTTCCTGCATAATCGTAACAATGTGTCAACAGAGCTTGTCGCATCACACAGGGTTAAATTTTTAAACAGATTCCACTAGGTAAGTAAAACAGTCCAAACCAATAAGCTATCTTCATAAATTGCTATAAGACATAACATCTCATTCAAAAATCAAGTTAGAATCTCCACTACCAAGTCACCCACGAGATCAAATTAATAAATACTAGTTTTCATTCTTTTACTGGATTGCCCATCCCCTCCATTTCAAAATATAGTATGGTGCCTCAAGAGACATGTTTTGGACGATGGGGAGCCAGAAATGTATTCTAGTATTGGAGCATACCTTTTACTGTGGAAGATAAATTGACATCGGAAGAGACCAAAGAAGATAGAGAGTCATGGAGAACACATTTTCTATTGAATAGATCCCATACATATAGAGATCCTTTTCTTGTCACAAGCAACAATTTCCAGCTATCATCGCAATCAATAAATGTTGCGGCAGACCCCATCATCATTGTAGGCATAGCACGCCTTCCACACTTAGTGTACACCTTAAAAAAAAAAAAAAAAAAAAAAAGAGAGTACACATGTTATCGCATATTATCCCGAGAACCACATCGCATTCAGGTTATATATGTCACTCAAAGCCTCAGATCTTGAACTAAGCATTTTCTAAGTGGATCAGGTCCCGAAAGAAATATTACTAATGGTGTAAAGTTCAGTGACTCAGAATATCAACACCAAGAGAGAGTGCTGTTATAAAATTCCAAATTATAAATGAGGGTGTTTGAATAGGAATGATATCAATGATACCAAATGCCGAAAGCGGAAAGTACCTGGAGGCTTCCGTCTTCGCATCCAACAGCCCAAAAATTTGGATTTCCAGCCAAAACAGTGACTCTCCCCATAATCCGATCAGACCAAAGAGTTTCGCCTGATTTTTTGCAAATAATTTCAGTTTCCTTGACCATAGATGTACTTACTGCACCAACAGTGTCCAAAGCATGCTCCCTTGGAAAAGCTTCTAAGCAAACAGGTGGTGCAGCCTCCCCTTCTTTCCAATCAAACACCCTTATCAACAGATCTGTGCTAGAAGATTCTTTTATACCTACGGATTGCTCAACATTTAAAACTCCATCGTTACCAGAGGTTCCAGGAACCTTATCAATCACAAGGCTCTCAGTTATGGTAGCACGAGCTGTAATCCTTGAACGCTCTTTAAGATCAGGATTCCTGCACACTATTTCTTTCACAGATGAATCCCTATTGCTAATCTCCACAGGAAAATCTCCATTATCTCCCGTACCAGGAGCAGCAGTGATAGCAGGCAAAAAATTTTGAGCTTGCCCAATCCCATTAACCGCGATATTATTCTCCTGTTGGGGAACTCCAACAGCTTCAGGAATGATCCTCTTTCTTCCGTCGGGCCTTCTATACACTTTTTGATTCACAGGACTAGATACCCTATTTAAGATAGATGCTTTATTTAATGTGTCACCAGTAGCATCTGCTGTCTTATTCCGATCATCGACTTGCGATTTACGCCTCTTTGCAGTACTCTCAACACTAGCAGATGGTTTTGCGGTTACCTGATTTTGTTGAACATCCGATGCCGACCTCTTAGTACCTGTTTGCTTTGTCAAGGCAGTTTCAAGTAATAACTGGGCTGGGCACTCAACTAAGTTTGCTTGCCGGCCTCTGACATCTCCATATCGACTTTTCTTCAATTCTTCGAGTTCAGTATCGGTCAGCCTGACGCCTAGTTCTTTTGGGTCAAAGTGAATCATCGCGACTGTTCCATCCAAGGAACATGCGAAAAGTGAATATCCATCAGGACTCCTGTAATTTCCGAAGGTTATATATATGATTTAAAAGATCAATGCACTTTTGAGACACAAACAAAAACCTATTATGAAGACATAACTGCAAATCATGAATTCACTGGATATGCAGATTTCTGAACAAAAGAAAAAGGGAAAACTTTACCATGATAGATCCACAACACTTTGCCCAAAGAAATGCTTCGCGACGAAAAGAGGACGCGCACTTCCAGTTGTCCATACAGTTACAGTACGGTCTTGACTTCCTATTGCAATAACATTGTATGACTGCAAATCTTTCCCCCCTGACTTTGATGTTCCATTGCTCCACCCAACTCGTTTAGTATCCTGGGTACTAGAGGGGGTTCTTTTAAACATTGAATTATTGAACTTAACAACAATGATTGGAGCACTATGACCTAAGAAGTCATATGCTACAGACCATTCCTCTTTCTAACACAGGAGCAGAATGCTTCGGCTTCTGAAACCCATGAGTGGTAGTAAGGAAGTGGCCACAAGGGGACCACCCAAGTCGCCTGAAAAATGTGGATCCAAGCTAGAAAGAAAATATATATATATTAGCAGATCCTATTAGCAGTAAACGCCCTAAGAGAACAGGGAAGCAAAAACTTTCACATAACAGAGTTGGAATCACTAATTAAATTCTTTATACAATCATTTCTTTTTATGTTAAACATTCTAACAGAACAGCTAAAACAAATATTGCATACCGATTTTGCCCAGTGACCATCTGTTCTGTGAGCCATGCCCCAGTCGCTTGTTCGCCATATTATCACAGTTTTGTCATCCGATTGGCTAGCAATAAATGACCCTATTGGATCCCAGGTTACGCCTTTAACCAAGCTCAAGTGACCCCTGAGAACAGTAGTGCACATACCAGTGCGCATATTCCATATATGAACTGTGTTGTCCAGACTCCCACTAGCAAGCATCGAATCATCTGGAGACCAATTAAGATCCACCTACTTCAAGGATAATTAGTAAAAAAAATACCTCAGTTATTACATAACCACTGAAATTACCACTGAAGATAATAGAAAAGAATAAGAATGGCGTTTACCACATCGGCAGAGTGGCCCCTTAAAGTCATTACAGCTTTCCAGTTCTCAACATCGGGGGCTTCTCCACTACCAAACTCAGTGGTGCCTGAACCAGGCTTCCTCTCATGAATTTGAATCACCTGATCATCAGAACCAGATGCCACGTACCTACTGTGCTTAGCCCACCTAACACAATTGACTGAACCAAAGTGGTCACGAAGAGTTGCGAGAAGCCTCTCTTTTGTATCTATGTTTTGCAAATCCTTGTCAACAGACTTCATGTTCCATATGCGGACCTATATTCATATTTATAGACTACGATTACTAAAACTACCAAGCACAATTAAGAGAAAGGTTCAGCTATGTATTCACTCACTAATCAATTACAACCATGTAAGCAAAAACAGTATCGAGTATCCAACAGATGTATTCCTTTATCCCATATATTAACAGCTTAAAAACCACTTCCTAACTTATGAAAGCAATACTCTCAACTAAAAGTCTCCTCTGTTCCATTCAATGAGGGAAAAGGATAAACAGATCAATGCCAGTGACATGGATACAAATGATACAAAGCCTACAATCTTAATCAAGCCAAGAGGAACACAAGCACTGGTATAACAAACCACAGTTTGTACTAGATTCAAGGTAATCAACATCCACAATTCATATAGTGTTGAATAAGACAAACATTCTCAAATCTCAAAAGAAAGCAGCAGTACTAAATCCAAACAAGAAAGAAAGATTCAAGAACCACACATGTACATACATACTAAGCAGTGAAAAGAACCAGCCTTACGAAATTTAGCTCTACGAAGCAGTTGCACCAACCTCACAGCAAAGATACATCAAATCCCAATTCAAACAAGCTAGCAAACTTAGGTGCAAATCAATCGATAACGAAACCACAGAACAATAAGCAAACTACCATCAGGGAAACAAAAGAAATAAAAGAAGAAGAGAAAGAAGTTAAAAACCTTGTGGTCACCACCGCCTGTAGCAAACCTTTCACCATTAGGCTGAACATCAATGGAAAATATCTGTAACCCTTCATGTTTAACCCAAACAGGTTTCTCCGCAATCATCTCTTCTCTTCTCAATTCGAAACTAAAGAAAAATCGAAAATTAGAAAAACCCCATTGAGATCACAAAACAAAGCTCGGGGAAGTTTACTAAAGGACTCAGCAAAAACAGTTCTGAGCAATACGAAGAAGACGAATTCATGGACGAAACCAAAAACCCAGAAAGAAGATACTCTAGGAACTGGAGAATGAAGTCAATTTTGAGGTTAATTTTTCTTTCCTCGTCCGGTAAATTTTTTTCTTTAGAGAAGAATAAAAAAAACCCTAATTTTTCGTGGTTAGAGCAGAGACAAAGTAGAAAACCTAAAACAATTGGGGCTAAATGTGACAAAATTTGGAAGACAAGACTCGTGTGTTGTGTGTTTGTGTATAATAAAACTGATGATATGTGAGACCAGGCAGTGAGAGAATAAAAACCCTACCTTTGGAGAAAAGAGCTTCTTCTTGTAAGATTCTCGATTTAAATAGTTTATTTCAATCTATAATTACAAATTACAATTTCTTTGGTATAAGTTTATCGAACTCAAAAGAAAGTCTTTTTAAGGATAATTAGTGGTAATGCAACTACTCCCAATGTAGATGTTTGGCAAATGACTTTTAGTATCTTGATTTTGGATTACTTCTAGCAAACGAACCAATGCTCCTAGTGCCATTGGGTGGTGGTGCTTAGTTTCTCGAATCATATATAGTCTCATGGTCATACACACTAAGCTAATAGCAATGCTCGACATGTACAATTCTGGACCCTTGTTCACGGCCAAACATACTTTGAGGCTCAGCTAATCTTGGTCACCAATTTTCTCGAATCCATTACCACCACCATCTGGCCCACGAGTATTATGCTCACATAATTTAGGGCTTTTAAGACCAATAATTCTTTTGGCCATCTTTACTAAATATGTACTGTGTGGGAGTGTAGAATACTTGACATAAAAATAAAATAAAACATTAAGGGTTTTCAAAATAAATTTACTTTTTTGAAATTTTGGACCTTTTTTTAACGATGAGTTCTAGAATATTGCATAAAAGCTTCCTTATTACAAAAGTAACATACAATTGTTTGTAATTACTGACTAACACATCAGACCTATACTACCCCGAAACTAGTGTTGGGAAAAACGTAACTACGGCTAATGCCATTAGAAAAAAAAAACATTGGAAGGGAATTAAGTCTACCAATCCTTTGATGGTAGATTTATACACGTGGACTGATTAAAGGTGTACGTCATATATTTTTGGTACACTTAGTTGAAGTGGTACACTTTGCCGTCGACGTAGATGGTACACTTAGTTGTAGTGTTGGTACACTTATCGGTGGACGTATATGTGTATCAAAACTAAGTGTACCAAAAATATCGACGTACACATTCAACAGTCAATATGACCCAAAAGATATTTATGGTAGACTAATGGTGTTGCGACAGATTTATGCGACACCTTCTCTCGTTACGAGATATTTTTGGTATACTTTGTTTGTTTTTGAAATAGTTTTCGTTGTGTTGTGGTAGGCTTCTTGTCCGTGGTAGATTTAGTAAGCAAGATTGACAGCTGTAAAGTCTTACCGAATAACACGAATTTGTTTGAGCTGGCAAAGACAGCTAGCGTTACGATAGACTTATTGGAGGAAGATCTAAACACGTTTGTTGTTCTTCCGAATAATGGTGTTCATGTAATAAAGTTTGTAGCAGATTCATCAATCATGTTCTGTTTGTCGGCCGGAGCAAACGTCTTTTCCTACTCAGCTCGAAATCTTTCCTCCGGGTTCATCCATGGAAGAGCAAGATATCGTTTCGGAATCTATATAACTCACTGTTATAGGTTTTTAATTTAGAAATCAGATGTTGAGATGAAAATCTATAATAGTTGAGTAAAAACCCCACAAGTGAAACCAAAAAAATAGACATAAGTCGTGAAAAAAATAAAGTGAGGCAGGGAAATTAGGGTTTTCAGTCGTATGTTAGAGGTAGAAGACGAGGATATTATGGTAATTTCGGGTTCAATAAACCTAAAATCGAACGTGTACGTACATTTAAACGTGTACGTACATATGAACTTATACATACATAATGTTCTTGAGATTAGTGTACGTACATAACGTTCTTTTTCTTAGTGTATGTCCATAAATCCGTTTTAATGAACAATATTATTGTAATTTTGTAGTCATCTTCAACATATCTTCTTCTATAACCCTAGCTAATATTGTCGTTGTTGTTCACCGGAAATAGAACAAGTAAGAGATGTTACTAGAAAAAGTAAGAGATGTTACTAGAACAACCTATGTAATTCGTAATTGTTTATTTATTTATCATATTTTCGAGAGGTAATGAACAATAACCATACAAAATTACATTTTAACTATAGAGGTAATATTTAGATAACATAAATATATAATACTCAGTTCAACTAGGTACAACTAAATATATATTTAGATTTACATTTATATTTAAAATATGAAAATGATAATTAAGGTTTATAAGAATTTCTATACATATTGAACTATTAAAGAACCATGTTTAATCAACAATACAAGAATTTATTACTTTCTAATACATACTATCGTTTTCACATAAAACACTCTTTATAGTATAAGGAAGACTTAGTAAGTGATCACTTCAAATGAAGCAAAAGAGGTGAAACCCAAGTTTTTATGAACATTGTGTTATGAAAACCTTGTACATGCTAATTAATAGTGATAAATCTTGTGGCCAACTGCTAATTAATAATTTATATTATAGTCCAACTGGAAATACGGAAAATGCAAATGTTCAACTATGAATATGAGAGTACAACTGACAACTATGTGTATACCAAATAATTTTTTACTAATATCCTGTTGTCTTTGGTTCATTTTATCACACGTGTGATGATTTTAAATGAATATCCGCCGCCAAAAATCTATTTTTTTCGTTTTCACATGATCCATATTTAAACTTATTTTAATAGCTCTAGTACAGTTGCACCAAGTAGTTCAAGTTATACTGAAATTTTCAGTTGCACCTAAGTGATATAAATGTACATAAAACCTCACATTCATCCTAAAATTCTATTAATTACAACCAAACAAATCTCTGTCCTTCGTTGCAACTCTTTTATCTTCTGCAAAGGCTCCATCTTCTACTCCCTATAGCTTCTAAGTAGATATTATTTCCCATCTATCACTTCATTAAGCTCACCCACTTCTTTTCTCAAACATCTCTACTATTTCTCCATCCTTTGATCCATTTTCTCAAACATCTCTACATCAAATACCTTAAGATGGTATTTTACAATAGTATACAATATATATATATATTTAAAAGAATCCATAATGGGTACAGAAGGTGCAGTTAACAATGATAAAAAACGATAAACGTTTCATTTTTCTTCAGTTTTGGTGTGTCCCTTCAACACAAATTGCTGTCACGTCTCGAAGACTCTTAACTACGAAAGTGTGGGAGAAGATTAATCATAATCACTACATTTGTTCAGTCATCCTCCTTAGCACCTTGCTTGCGGGTGATTGTTAATATAAGCGCCACTAATTCCACAAATCAAGTTCATTCATACAAACCATACAAGGTGTACAAAGAACACAAACAAATTTTACAAGAATTGATAACAACACGACAAAAAATATATGGTTGCATCGTTCTGCCACCAAACTTTCTCGTCATTCCTTTCAAGAGCTTCTTGAACAAATCAATGTCTAACGAATTCCCAAGATTCTCCTTAGGCAAGACACTAATCTTATTGTTGTTCTGCACTGATTCGAAGATATACAGCCGAGAAAATCTCTCACTGCACATCCCCAACTTTCTCGATCCTGAAAATACACAAACATAAGTATCCAACGTCAGCTTTGTGACTTCGATCCATAATCACTTCCATCATAGTATAGGAATATTCAAATCGACATACCTCTGCTCGTCCAAGAACAAGATCTGTCTGAACCGGGCTCCCAGGAGGACTCTTCTTCTTGGCCTGCTCAGTACCAAAGAGCTCATAGGTTTCAACTGCACCCTCTCACGCAACTCTCTATTGGGATGTAACTTAGGCTGTAACGGCTGAAGAAGCATATTAGGACCATAAGAGCTTGTCGACAACGTTATAGGAACCGGAATCGGAACAATCCTCTTGTTCTTGTTATGAAAGCTAGGATGAAGATGCACACACGCATCATTCCATTTCTTCCACTTCTTCATCTTTGCCTGCTGTAATAAAACCAAAATACAAACCACAAACGTTAGGAAACTGATCAAACTATGATCTGCAATCATATCGAAGATTCAAAAACAAGAACTCACCGGTAAACGGTCAACAGGTTTAGCTTTCAACAGCCAATGTGGCAACTGTATTTGCTGGCTACCTCGATTAATGATATAAGAATAAAAGTATAATAGAGATTAGAAATACTCAAAATATTTTAGAATAACATAAGTTCACTGCAATCTTTTTAGTCCAAGAGAGAGTATTCATGTATACTTCTTACAGAATCAGTTCATAATAACTGCGAACCTACCACCAAATTTTCTCAAAGCTAGTGCTTAGAACACAAAAAGATGATTACCAATGCATATACCGAGCTAAGAAGATCTGCCCACTGGTTCAAGAGCTTCAACAGTGACAATGCTGTTACCTCTAATAACCTGCAACCATACCAAAACCAAAGTTCCAATCAGTCAAGAAAAAGAGGACTAAGATTCTGTGACCAAGCTGCGTCCCACTCTACAGCTTTTGCTGTCCTACATGCCACAGTTGGACCTCCTGGTACAGTTGCTCTAGCTGCACTCTGCTCATTTGTATATTACGAAAAACATATCAGAAGCAAAGATCAAGACAATCAAGGCGACAAAGTTAGTTATGTGGATGAAATCATTACCTTAAGGAAGAACTTTTCAAAGATGGTTCTGTAGTAGTAATTCTTTTGTCATAGGTGTGTTATCTGGGAAGACAAAGCTTGCGTTCATCAGCATGTGTCGAGACCTTACCAAGAGAGAAATGAAAGCATCACATTATCACATTAGAATGTGCTGCATTTACCCAAAAAGTTAAAAGTTATTAGCAAAGCTGGAAAATTTTCATCAAGGCTGCAGGAAGCACAAAGTTTTTGTTATAAAACCTTTGGTAGATAAGGGTTTTTCTCATCATCGAATGCATTGCGTAACACCCATTTCTCGATCCTTCCGAGATCAGGCCTTATCTGCATATACAGTTTACACCACATTTATCACCAATTTTGAACTAAGAAGACAAAACATCTGCTCAGGTTGTAACTAAGAAGACTAAATGAGTCCCGGAAAAGGGTTTTTAGTCTAGAAACATTAGATGATATTAGCATGCCAACAATATTGAGAAATAAGAATAGAATAGAGTAAGATAGATCAACACAAAAATTTCATTATCTTAAGAAAAATAAATGCATATGAAGAAGATTCATCATAAAAGAGAGGAGCCAGTGTTTACCTTCTGATGGTTCTGGTATATATTTAGCTGTCCAATATTTCTGCAACACAAATAATAAAAATTGTACACATTTACCAACAGATTATTATGAGGATAAGCATGAAACAATTTATTGGAAAAAAAAAAAAAAAAAACTAAACATGCAAATGACTTTTGACATATATATAGTCAAACCTTCGATATTCATATGCTTCAACACACCCTTAGGAGTTGCTTCTGCGATAAAATAAGAGACTGAATCAGGACAAATAGAACTTCATGATCTATTCAAAGTCAAGAATCAACCAAGAAGCAGAGAGAGAGAGAGAGAGATACTTACTTCCACCGCCACCGAGCTGGTTAACAGCGTCAACAAAAACCTCATGAAGTTCAGGTGTCCAACGCATACGTCTCTTAGCTGCTGCATTGATTTGTTGTTTGTTTGTAGTACTCAAGAAGAGACAAGACCTCAGGCATCGATGGTCTAACTTTAACCTCTCCAATACATTGTAAAGCCAAGAAAGACATCATAAACACTGCTTTCTGAGACATCATAAAAGCCACTCCTTGTGTCCCTGAAACCCTTTTACCCCATAGACCAAGAAAACTTAACTGAAAAAACCAAAGCTGATCATCGCATTCAACTAGCTATTTATTTTAGTTCTGACAGATTTGCTCAATTCTGTTCAGGAATCAGCACAAACCCTAAGTGATATATAACAAAGCTATTCTCCCAGATTTCACAACACAATCGTCTCTTCAATTTCGCTTCATATCAATGGAATCAAAACGCACAGAATGAATCGGAGAAAAAAAAAAGAGACTCACATGGAAAAACTCAAGCTGGTCTTCAAGGTTCTCAAGAGCGGTTCGAATAGCGTTAAGACTCTTCGCCTCACGCATCGTGGAGTCACGGCAAATCCTTTGATGAAAACATAACCCGGTTGCTTATCATCTCCGCCGTGATTATGAGTCGTCTTCCTCTTCTCCGATCGATTCGAAGGTTTAACGGATTTGAGAAAGTGAGAACGCGAAATCAAGTGAATCTCATCGCTAAGTTTGTCATGTAGATCCCAGATTTTCTCAAGAACAGCTTCGATTTCTTCGATCTCCATTTCTCCCATTTCATTGACACACACACAAACAAAAAAGAGGGAAACAAAAAAACTGAAATAAAGCAAAAGAACAAACAAAAAAATGCAAAAAAGTAGATCATCTCGAAAAGCTAGAAGAAATGGTGTGGTTTGTAGAGAGACTTACTTTGCAAGTAGGATTTTTGTTAGGGTTTTCACGAAGATCTGAATCTTTTTGAGGCTACGGCTGCACCAAAGTTAATCGAAATTTGATGATTTTTAATTCTTTTTTCTAATTATAAATGGCATAAAACGTAATAAAACACACAACTCAGGTATAGAAGTAATTTACAAACTTTTATGTGTTATTCTAGTAAGTCGAAAATTTCAACGTGTTAGTCTAGTAATAAACCTACTTTTATGTAATATTCTAGGTAATTTCCCTTTTTTTAACATCTGGAATTTTATTAATAAATTTGGTTTCACAAACAAAGGTAGATTACAACAAGTAGAATACAAGACCCAAACAAGGGAAACATATGCCGGCGGACTACAAGAATGTCCCTAGAGTCATTAGCCCACAAAAAGGAAACACATCCCCAAAGTAAAAGGAACCAAGATTACAAACAATCGATAATATATGGAGAAGAAAAAAGAACTAAGATCTACATTTGAACACAGGCATGAGAGATTCCCACCAAGCTTCCCTATAAACCCTGTAAATGTCGAAAGCACTAGAAGACCGGAATACCACACACCGAGGACAACCAGAGAGCAAATCGACAGAGAGGAAAGCAGGAACCCAACATGACCAGAGACACAAATACAACTTTCAGCACACCTCACCAGCCGATTAGAGAGAACTAAAAACACTAGGGAGAAGACCAAAACCTTAAAAACAACAGGAGACAAGCCACGCAAGATCAGCTATTCTTACACGCGGACACTCGTCGAACCAGTCAGCCACCTACATACTTAAAACTGACGGCGTCCTCGCAAGAGAAGAAATAGAGAACGATTCCACTGCTTCGATTAAAACCTAACTCAAAAACTTCCAAAAGGAAACTCGAATGAAGGCTAGTAGGTGACTCAGCAACAAAATACCATCCAAATGGCTCACACCAAGAACGAACCTAGAGAAAAGACTAATCTCAAACCAGCAAGAGGACTCTAAGAAGAGGTAGAACAAAATTCTAGTTCAAACCCCCCAAACATATCAACAACCGAGAATAAAAGACTAAGAAATGACTCAACAAGGATAACACTAAATCCACCACCAAGCAAACTGGAGATATACCAAACGAGCTTGACTTGATGAGAATGTAGCCAAAGGTAACCTCAACACTTTCTAAACAAAGAGACCTAAGGCAGCACTATCAGGACATGAGAATACAAAGGCCAGATGTTATCGGAGAGGAGGCAAAAAACATTTCGGCCGGAGTAAAAACCAACGACCCGTCTATCACCACCAAACGCCCAAGGCCAATGAAAACCAGATCTGAAATTACGCTCAATAACGCCATCAACGAGACAGGGCAAATCACGGTTCACCATCGCGAGCCAAAAGAAAACGACGCTCAGGGAAGATCTCGCTGAAACCGGAGAAGATACAAACTTGAAGCCATTCCAAAACCTTCGAAACTATCTGCCAGAGAAAGGCTGGGAGAGGCTCATGATTAACTAGACATGAAGGAAACAGACTCACGACTCCGGCGAGAAGCGCCGGTGGCCGGAGAGGTCAAATCGAGGTAAAGGCTTGACGGCGGCTAGGGCGAACTTCTTTTTTCGACAGAAAAAAACAAAGAAAAAAAGTCGTATGACTAAATAGAAAACTCTTTGTTCTACAGCTAAAATTGGAATTAGATAAACTCGTTTTATTATCCTTTGAATATATTTTTAAAATTTTGGACCTAAATCAAGTAAAACCTGTAAAAACTTTAATTTTTTCGGCCTAATTTTCTCAAAACTTTTATATAAATCTCAAAAAAAAAAATGGAACTTTTCGGCCTAATTTAATAAATTATTTTTAAATAAACCTCTTTAGAATATTAATTTTAGAATTGACCAAAAGTCTTCATGGACAGTCACACTTCTATCTACCTTGAGCTGGACATGTTTACACCCAAAATAAACACCATTTTCCACCCAAAACAATAAACGGATTTCAACTAACCTATTGAGAATGTTATTTATACAATGACCTAAATTATCTGTCCAAGAACGAGATGAGCGATTAATCAATAACTCAAGTTACATATTTTCAGTAATGACTTTTTTTACCAATTTTTTAATAAATCATTTAATTTACATAATTTTGATAGTAAAACCTAAAACATTCAATCAGTAAATCGATCGAAGTAAGGTAACATGAAGTCACAAATTTCACATTCTCAATCTGGTCGATCTACCAATCCAAAGATTATGGATCGTTTACAAAATCTCCTACGAACTTCCACCTCTCATCCTCCTTCCACGACTTCTTTATCTAGAATATGGGACAAAGTAAACATATATCAGAAAATACTCCAACGACTTCGGAGAGGAAGAGTAGGATGTTAGCGAAAAAGAGAGATCAAATGAAAATGATAGTTTAATGGAAACAATGTGAACACTAAAATTGGATTTTTAACCATTAAAGAAAACGATTTATCATAACACAATGTATGCAAATTTATTAACATATTTGCAAGATTTTATTATGAAGTTGGCATTTTGAAAGTAGAAAGGGTTTGTAGTTAACTATGTCTTGATACTTAAAACTAGTGTTCTCAATTGATAAGTAAGCTTTAAGGTCAGGGCGGGATTAGCCTAAGTGAATTGCCATGAGAGGAGGCCAAATGGAGCACTGCACACTCATTTTTACAGTTTTTCTAGACATAGCAAAAAATATCAAGATGAATACTGATTTGAGTGGATTTTTATACAAAAATAGCAAAAATATAAATGTTAACAAACAATTCTGTAAATTGTTCTTTCTTTCTCCGGCTCCCTCCCTCTATCCTTCAAAGCAGCTCCGAATATTCCAATGATCCCTAAAGTATTCTATTTAAAAGTTGATAATCAAACCAATAAGAGAAACCCAATCTTTGTTATATAAAATAAAATAATACTTATTTAACAGTACTATATAATTACAATAATGATTCTACTACTAATAATTCCAGCTAGATCCCTTTCTCCCTAGTCTTAATGCTTTAACATATTTATTCTCCTTCTTCGTTTCTCTTCTTCCCGAGGTCAACACCAACAATGGCGGATCATCAAGGAAGAATCAAACTTCGAGATGGTAGATACTTGGCTTACAAGGAAAGAGGTGTCCCCAAGGATGATGCAAAGTTCACCATCGTTCTTGTTCATGGATTTGGTAGCTCCAAAGATATGAACTTCAATGTCTCACAAGTATACACTGATCCTTTATTCCTAGATCCTCTTGATTCCTATGTTTTTTTTTCCTGAGTCATTTCTTTGAATTACTTCTAAGTTCTAATCACATAGATCCAAAACTATATGCTTCAAATTCTGACAATTGAAGTGGAAAAAGAAACAAAAAAACAAAACTTTCTTCTGCCTTCTTTTTTGGGTTTTGGGTTCAGCATCTTCGGATTCCAGTCCATTACAAGGTTCAAGAAACTGACTTCTAGAGATCATCTATGATCTCTTTCCTTGTACTCTTTAATGTGGAATGTCTGAAATGTTTTTGTGTACCAAAAAAAAAGTAAAAATTAAGTTAGAAAATGAGATTTTATTAGACAGTAGCTGGTTGGAAGACTAATGAGGCTTGTTTTAGTTATAATCTCAGGAGCTTGTGAATGAAATTGGGATATCCTTTGTGTTATACGATCGAGCTGGTTACGGAGAAAGCGACCCAAATCCGAAACGTTCGTTGAAGAGCGAAGCCTACGATGTCGAAGAACTGGCGGATCAGTTACAGATCGGATCCAGGTTTTATTTGATCGGAATCTCAATGGGTTCGTACACTGTTTGGAGTTGCCTTAAACACATTCCTCAAAGGTAAACAAAACTAATATGTCGACTAAATAAATTTACTTATTATAATGCTTAAAAGTCAGTCTTCCAAGTCAAGACACATGTTGTAAAAATATTTCCTTCAAGATTGGCCAAATTTGTCAGAGAATTAACACGTTCAAATCCATATTGTAGGATCAATTTTTGTTTTGAAACTTTTTGACAAAAAGCTCATAACAATAACTGATGCTTTATATTTAAACCTTCACTATAGTCTAGTCTATAGCACGTACACAGCTGTTTTTTTTTCTTCTTTATTGTCGCACCAATAATAGAGTTTTGACTCTAAAATAGAGTAGGGTTGGAGATGCTCTTAGTCCTGTTTTAGTTTGCTTTTTTTTTTTTATATTATATCTCATTATATAAAAAACTTGTTATTCAGGATGGCTGATTGGATCTAATTAATTTTGATTTGATTCGGTTTGATTAATTTAGACCTTATGAGTAGTGTAATTTCTTGGATTCGAACTCATTGATCCACATTATGCCGTTATCGAATGAATTTGACAAAAATAGGAACACAAATTACAAATGCAAGAATAATGTGTTTGCTATATTAGTTACCATCAAATTTATGGATTGTTCACAAATAAATGAAACTGAACAGGCTAGCAGGAGTGGCAATGGTGGCTCCGGTGGTGAATTATAGATGGCCGTCGATTACAAAGAGTCTGATGCAAAAAGACTACAGAAGAGAAGTGGCGAAATGGTCACTTTGGATCGCAAAGTATTTTCCGGGACTTCTACATTGGTTAGCGACTCAGAACATGTTCTCTACAACTTCGATGCTAGAGAAAAACCCTGTTTACTTCAATGACCAAGACATCGAAGTCCTCAAGCACACCAAAGGCTTCCCAATGCTCACGAAGGTTACTATTATTACTCTTTTCTTGAAGCTTTTCTCGATATATTTCATTAATTTCTAAATTATTGTCTAAATTCTAAGTTCTAATTTATCACCAAATGTACGTACACCCAATATTATCCATGACCTGATCTAGGAGAAAAAAATTCATAGCCATGTATTTACAACCAATTAAATAAGAAATTGTACTATAGTTAAATTAATTATTTTAGTGTTAGTGTTGCCGATTGTTATTATAAACTGGGATTTTGGGTTCTAGACGACAACAAAAAAAATGTGATACTGAAAATAAGCATCTATCTATGGGGAAATATATAGAATTTACCATTTGAATAAGTTTTGGGCTATCAAGAGTGATCATGTTACTTCAATTTGTTTCTGACAAATTCCATCAGGCTTATTTTTAGTTACAAAAATAAAGTTGTAGCAAAATCTGATAACCTTCATAATTTTTCTAAATTTCAGTTTATGAATACTCTCATATAGTCATATATATTAAACACATGTGTCCACAGGAGAAGTTACGAGAACATGGCGTCTTCGAAACGCTGAGAAGCGATTTTTTGGTAGCCTTCGACGAGTGGGACTTCGACCCGGCAGACCTACCCAACCCGTTTTTGTCTGAACCCAAAAATATCTCATCTTCTGTTCAAATATGGCAAGGCTACGAAGACAAAGTGATACCGTTTCAGCTGCAAAGATGTTTGTGCCGCAAGCTACCATGGATTAGGTACCATGAGGTCCCTAAAGGAGGCCACCTGATCGTGCACTACGATGGAGTCTGCGATGCGATTTTAAAATCACTTCTTTTAGGAGAAGATCTCCCAATGTACAAACCAAAAGCTGTGATTATTGAGCCAGTTTAGAGACTAATAGTCATTGTTTCTAATTTATTCGTTTTCTTGCTTGATTCGTTGATTTTGATTGACAAACATTGAATTTGTGTTTGTAAAATATTTGTGTTTTTGACATAGTATTTGTTTTATTTACTAAAAGAAAAGGTAAATTCTCTATAGCCATTTTTGTCCTAAATTCATCTCAATGACTGTTTTAGATGGATTTTGATCCGTGAATATATGATCCTCTCCTAGTCAACATATTGATCTATTATAGTTAGTATACTAGGTGATTTACCCGCACGCTTGTGCGGGCAAGAACTGAATAGAAAAAAAAAAATTAATTTAATTATTTAAAATGTTGAATTAAAATTTTTTCATATTTTAAAAGCTTGTTTAATTTTTTTTAATTTTTATATTAGTTCGTATGTTCAGACATAAATTATTTTTTTGTAAGTTTCGTATTAAATATATATATTTTTTTTTTTAAAATAATAAAATGAATAGTTAATAAAATGTTTATTGATAGTATTACTCTACATATGCAAAATATAAATTAAATTTTAAAGTCCATTTTTAAAGTTTAATTGAAATTTTAAAGTTCATTTATAAAGTTTAAGCCTAAATTGACCGTAACAAAGTTTAAAATGAGCCAAATACAATTGTTACGGTCAATTTTAATTACCTTGATATAATAATTTGGAACAATATCATATGTAATTTTGTTTAGACCATTAAAATAATATTTTAAGCAACCCATAAATATACTTTCGTTTAGACCATTGTATTTGGTACTACAAACATTCAAAATTATACTTAAGTTTGCATATACAAAAAGTTCATTAAGCCACGGTAACTTCATTTCTGAGTCCATTCTTTATGACTGAGTCTCCGAGCTCTCACTTTGATGCTCCATTACATGGTTTATGTAATAACGTCCAGCAAACTCAGACCTATAAATATATTAAGTGTATGAAACAAAATTATTTTAACATCATACATAATCATATATAAAGTGTACAAAGTTACTTTTACATAATCAAATCTTACCAGTCCTTCGAACTGTGGTTTATAAAGATCTTCGAAGAGGTCAATGTGTTTTCGATACATGGTGCACCTATAAACATTTGCAGAGAGAATATATTGGTTACCTTATGATGATTATATCAGAACTATTTTATGTTACATACCTTCATATTCTCCGACTTTCACAATCCGTATTACACAAGACTCAGGTTCGGATTTGTGCATGAGATGGCACCTGTTTGATTGCCATTTAAACATGAATTCAGAAGCGTAGTTATCTTTCACACGACACTTCACAGTTTCATTCCTACATGTTTATCAAATTAATAAAAAATCTTAAAAGAGACAATTTTAAAACGTAATTGTCCTAAAGGTAGAGTAAATGTCTTTTACCTGCAATTCAACAACGTGAAAACAAATTCATTACGTTTAATGTCACTCTCAGGTCTTCTTTTATCTTCCACATCTATACACCCACAAACATCTAATTTGGGGAAAAGATAGAATTTAGTTTTCCAAAGTGTTGCAAATCTACATTTTGTAAAAGTTTAATTCATACTTTTCTAAGGGAGGGGCCAATACACAAAGTTACAACAAATCCTATAAAGATTCTAGATTCCCAAACACAAAGTTACAATTAACTATACTCATAGATTGTACCATATCAATATTAACTGTGCTTCCACGATATATATCATCCAAAATCCTCGAATCAAAAGTAATTCTTTGGACTCAATTGTTGGACCAACGTCATAGTAGTATCGTCCGTGAATTTAATTTGATAAGGATGATGAGTATTCCTCTCATTCAGAGTTGGATTGATTACTTTGAAAGTTCTAATATCATATCAGTCACCATCGTCGATATATTTTTGAAGTTTAGCGAGTGTATTTGGTAAAAATGTAGCTTCAATTGTGTTACCCTTCACAATTTAATAACAATTGTGTAAGAATTCATATATATATATATAAGAACTGTTAAAATTTGAAATTTAAGTAAGAATGATGTTCAATTAACAACGCTAACCTCTACATCCACAAGAAGCAGTACTTTTTTTGTAAAGAACTCGCTGATACTCTAAGAATGTAAGACCTTGGCGTTTATACGCCAATTAGTTCTTCCGGGAAGAAGATCAGCAATTTTATCAAATCTCATGATTTTCTCAAATTAGGGTTTTCACCTTTTTGTTTCATACCTCTTTGTTTTCACACTTTTTTGTTTTATATATATACAGATTTCACACCTTTTTGTTTTACACCTATTTGTTTATATATAGTTGTAATGTTTCCTTGTAGGCACCAGTTAATTTTCACACCTTTTTGTTTTGCACCTATTTGTTTATATATAGTTGTAATGTTTTGATCCAACATATTTTTTTCTTCGTCGTAACCCTAGCTTGCAATATTTGCACTTGTTAGTTTTTTCACCTTTTTGTTTCACACTTTTTTGTTTCACACCTTTTTGTTTCACACCTCTTTGTTTTCACACATTTTTATCTTTATATATATACAGATTTTTATGGACTTTGAAAAAAGTTTTTGCTCTTTGAGTATCATTAATGATCTCATCCTTTGTTAATGATCTCAAAATTTGCAAAGTTGTGATCCAACAATTTTGTTCTTTGAATATCATTATTGATCTCACCCTTTGTTAATGATATCAAAATTTGCAAAGTTTTGATCCAACAATTGTGTTTCTACACTTTCATGTTGGCACCCGTTAGTTTTCACACTTTTTTGTTTTACACATCTTTTTTTATATAAAGTTGCAATGTTTTGATCCAACAATTGCGTTACTTCGTCATACCCTTACCTTTCAATGTTTGCACTTGTTAGTTTTCGCATCTTTTTGTTTCACACCTATTTGTCTTCACACGTCTTTGTTTTTATATATACTTATCTTTATGGACTTTGAAAAGAGTTTATGTTCTTTGAGTATTATTAATTATCTCACCTTTTGTTAATGATCTCAAAAGTTGCAAAGTTTCGATCAAACAATTGTGTTTCTTCATCGCATCCCCAGTTTTCCATGTTGGCACCCGTTAGGTTTCATACCTTTTTGTTAATATAAACTTGCAATGTTTTAATCCAACAATTGTGTTTCTACGTCATACCCTAACCTTTCAATGTTTGTACTTGTTAGTTTTCGCACTTGTTAGTATTCATATCTTTTTGTTTCACACCTTTTTGTTTCAGACCTCTTTGTTTTCACACTTTTTTATTTTTTATATATATACAGAATTTTATGGACTTTGAAAGAATAAAAATTGTTCTTTGAGTATTATTAATGATCTCACCCTTTGTTAATGATCTCAAAAGTTGCAACGTTTTGATCCAACAATTGTGTTTCTTTGTCGCACCCCAACTTTCCATGTAGGCACATGTTAGTTTTCACACCTTTTTGTTTTGCACATATTTGTTTATATATAGTTGTAATGTTTTGATCCAACAATTGTGTTTCTTCGTCGTACCCCTAGCTTGCAATGTTTGCACTTGATAGTTTTTGCACATTTTTGTTTCACACCTTTTTGTTTCACATCTCTTTATTTTCACACATTTTTGTTTTTATATATATACAAATTTTTATGGACTTTGAAAAAAAGTTTTTGCTGTTTGAGTATCATTAATGATCTCACCCTTTGTTAATGATCTCAAAATTTGTAAAGTTGTGATCCAACAATTGTGATCCAACAATTTTGTTGTTTGAGTATCATTATTGATCTCACCCTTTGTTAATGATCTCAAAATTTGCAAAGTTTTGATCCAACAATTGTGTTTCTTCGTCGCACCCCCAACTTTTCATGTTGGCACCCGTTAGTTTTCACACTTTTTTGTTTTACACCTCTTTGTTTATACAAAGTTGCAATGTTTTGATCCAACAAGTGTTACTTCGTCATTCCCTTACCTTTCAATGTTTGCACTTGTTAGTTTTCGCATCTTTTTGTTTCACAACTTTTTGTTTCTCACCTATTTGTCTTCACACGTCTTTGTTTTTATATATACATATCTTTATGGAATTTGAAAAGAGTTTTTATTCTTGGAGTATTATTAATTATCTCTCATTTTGTTAATGATCTCAAAAGTTGCAAAGTTTCGATCCAACAATTGTGTTTCTTCGTCGCATCCCCAGTTTTCCATGTTGGCACCGTTAGGTTTCACACCTTTTTGTTTTACACCTTTTTGTTTATATAAAGTTGCAATGTTTTAATCCAACAATTGTGTTTCTACGTCGTACCCCTACCTTTCAATGTTTGTACTTGTTAGTTTTCGCACTTGTTAGTATTCACATCTTTTTGTTTCACACCTTTTTGTTTCACACCTCTTTGTTTTCACACTTTTTTGTTTTTATATATATACAGAATTTTATAGACTTTGAAAGAAAAAAAATTGTTCTTTGAGTATTATTAATGATCTCACCCTTTGTTAATGATCTCAAAATTTGCAAAGTTTTGATCCAAAAATTATGTTTCTTTGTCGCACCTCCAACTTTCCATGTTGACACCCGTTAATTTTTACAAATTTTTGTTTTACACCTCTTTGTTTATAATTTTGTTTATATAAAGTTGCAATGTTTTGATCCAAAAATTGGGTTTCTTCTTGTACCCTTAGCTTTCAATGTTTGCACTTGTTAGTTTTCACACCTTTTTGTTTCACACTTCTTTGTTTTCACACCTTTTTGTTTCACACTTCTTTGTTTTCACACCTTTTTGTTTTTATGTATATACAAATTTTTATGGAATTTGAAAAGAGTTTTTGTTCTTTGAGTATTATTAATGATCTCACCCTTTGTTAATGATCTCAAAAATTGCAACGTTTTGATCCAACAATTGTGTTTCTTTGTCGCACCCCAACTTTCCATGTAGGCACATGTTAGTTTTCACACCTTTTTGTTTTGCACATATTTGTTTATATATAGTTGTAATGTTTTGATCCAACAATTGTGTTTTTTCGTTGTACCCCTAGCTTGCAATTTTGCACTTGATAGTTTTTGCACATTTTTGTTTCACAACTTTTTGTTTCACATCTCTTTGTTTTCACACATTTTTGTTTTTATATATATATAGAGATTTTAATGGACTTTGAAAAAAGTTTTTGCTCTTTGAGTATCATTAATGATCTCACGCTTTGTTAATGATCTCAAAATTTGTAAAGTTGTGATCTAACAATTGTGATCCAACAATTTTGTTGCTTGAGTATCATTATTGATCTCACCCTTTGTTAATGATCTCAAAATTTGCAAAGTTTTGATCCAACAATTGTGTTTCTTCATCGTACCCCCAACTTTTCATGTTGGCACCCGTTAGTTTTCACACTTTTTTGTTTTACACCTCTTTGTTTATATAAAGTTGCAATGTTTTGATCCAACAATTTTACTTCGTCATTCCCTTACCTTTCAATGTTTGCACTTGTTAGTTTTCGCATCTTTTTGTTCCGCAACTTTTTGTTTCTCACCTATTTGTCTTCACACGTCTTTGTTTTTATATATACATATCTTTATGGAATTTGAAAAGAGTTTTTATTCTTGGAGTATTATTAATTATCTCACCTTTTGTTAATGATCTCCAAAGTTGCAAAGTTTCGATCCAACAATTGTGTTTCTTCGTCGCATCCCCAGTTTTCCATGTTGGTACCCGTTAGGTTTCACACCTTTTTGTTTTACACCTTTTTGTTTATATAAAGTTGCAATGTTTTAATCCAACAATTGTGTTTCTACGTCGTACCCCTACCTTTCAATGTTTGTACTTGTTAGTTTTCGCACTTGTTAGTATTCATATCTTTTTGTTTCACACATTTTTGTTTCACACCTCTTTGTTTTCACACTTTTTTTGTTTTTATATATACAGAATTTTATGGACTTTGAAAGAAAAAAAATTGTTCTTTGAATATTATTAATGATCTCACCATTTGTTAATGATCTCAAAATTTGCAAAGTTTCGATCCAAATATTATGTTTCTTTGTCGCACCTCCAGCTTTCCATGTTGGCACCCGTTAGTTTTCACAAATTTTTGTTTGACACCTCTTTGTTTATATAAAGTTGTAATGTTTTGATCCAAAAATTGGGTTTCTTCTCGTACCCTTAGCTTTCAATGTTTGCACTTGTTAGTTTTCACACATTTTTGTTTCACACTTCTTTGTTTTCACACCTTTTTGTTTTTATGTATATTTTATGGAATTTGAAAAGAGATTTTGTTCTTTGAGTATTATTAATGATCTCACCCTTTGTTAATGATCTCAAAAGTTGCAAAGTTTTGATCCAATAATTGTGTTTCTTTGTCGCACTCCAACTTTCCATGTAGGCACTTGTTAGTTTTCACACCTTTTTGTTTTACATCTTTTTGTTTATATAAAGTTGCAATGTTTTAATCCAATAATTGTGTTTCTTCGTCGTACCCTAGCTTTCAATCTTTGCACTTGTTAGTTTTCGCATCTTTTTGTTTTACACCTTTTTGTTTCACACCTCTTTGTTTTCACACATTTTTGTTTTTATATATATACAAATTTTTATGGACTTTGAAAAGAGTTTTTGTTCTTTGAGTATTATTTCACACCTCCAAGTTTTAAAAATTATGAGTAATATTTTCTTTTAATTTATTAATCAACATGATTCACTCATCTGTGTTAAAATTTGGATTGTTTTATTTATTGATTCATTCATCTAACTTTTGTTTGGTGTCGTTTTCCATTTATTCATGCATCAATCATCTCTTTCAATTATTAATCTAGGTAATTGATTGTGATTATTAATTTTTCATAGATTTCTATGTTTATATATTATAGCAAACTCAATTTAAATATAAGGGATAAGATTGTTTTTATTATCTCATCTAGATGTTTAGTTTTAAATGATATTAAAAGTTGTAATATTTTGATTCAACAATTGTGTTTCTTCGTCGTATTCACAACTTTCAGTGTTCACATTTATTATGGACATATATATATTATGGACCTTGAAAAGAGTTTTTGTTCTTTGAGTATTGTTTAACACCTCCAAATTTAAAAATTATAAGTATTATTTTCTTTCAATTTATTAATCAACATTGATTCACTCATCTTTGTTAAAACTTTTGAATTGTTTTATTTATTGATTTATTCATCTAACTTTTATTTGGTGTCGTTTTCCATCTACATGTATTGATCATCTCTTCCAAGTATTAATTTAGGTAATTAATTGTGATTTCTAATTTTTTATAGATTTATCTTTTTAGTCAATTTAGTTTGTTGCAGCTATAGCTCTTTCTTCCTGATTCTCTTATTATATTTTATAAATTTTGATAGAATAATGATTAATTTTTTTTAATGTGAATATCTTTCAAAATTGATTATCTGAGTATGATTCAGTAAACTTAGATTTATATATGTTTAACATTATTCTCTTATTTTCACTGAATCGATTTTTCATTTTATATATACAACAAATATTTTATTTAACTATTTGGTTGATTAATCTTAGTCATTATTTATGATTTTTATACTATACAGTTAAAGAATTACCATAAAGTTAGTCATTTTAAATTTTCATTTTCCCGTACGATAACATATGGGCTGAAATCCTAGTATATATAATTACACATTAAAGGTAAAGTTTGTAGTTAATAGATATGATGTAAAATTATATATACACTTTATGATACAGCTAACAATTATATGTTTTCAAACAACATTGTTGAAACCAAATAAAATATAATCATGTGAAAATTTTAAATAATATGTTCTTAGACCATCTACAGCGTATTCTTCTATTATTTTATAATATAGAATAAGTCTAAATTAGAAAATTGTTTTCTCCAATGTGAAAGTCAATATCTGACTATAAAATAGAGGTAGTGTTAAAGATATTAAAAATCACTATATTTAAGAGAAGAAATATAATTCAAGTCTAAATATCCAAAACAATTATCCAACTACAAACCATCATTATACAGTCTCAAATACCTCTTTGAAAACAACATTAAGTATTTTATTCTGGCATTTTCCATCTTTATCTGTAAGTAACACCTTGAATTCTTTTCTGGTTGTGACTCGAGAGAAGACAACATAAAGCTGTCCATGTGTGAAAACCAGTTTTGGTAGAAACAATCCAACATGTTCTAGCGTCTGACCTTGACTTTTGTTTATAGTAATTGCAAACGCCACAGTAACAGAAAACTGTCGTTGCCTCATACAAAAGGGAAACTTTGTATCAGGTGGACTAACATACATCCTAGGGATAAGTACTCTATCACTAATCTTTTTTCCTGTCATGATTCTTGCTTCGATTACATGATTGGCCATCTGAGTAATAATTAACCTTGTACCGTTACACAAACCTCCCTTAGGATCTGTATTTCTTAGCAACATGAAGGTGCTCCTATTTTCAACGTTAAAACATGGCTTGGCAATCCAGAAACTTGTATACTGTTTAGAAATTTCTGAGTGTAGATCATATTATCATGAGCATTTTTATCTGACGTTTCAATACTATCAGACCTAAGATATCGTCTCTCCTCACCTGTAAATAACAAAATAAAGATGGAATTTTAGATATGTATTTAATATTAGTATTTCTTAAAATTATTATTTCAATATCCATATTATGAGTTTTGCTTATCTAATTAAGTCAGCAAGATCCGATTCGGCATCGATAGTACACACAGAATATTCATTAAGATTGATTGGAATACCAAATCTTGAATGAGCTGTTCTACCACCTTCCAACAGCAAAGCAGCTATACCACTTGAAGCAACATTCATAACAATATTACCTTTAGACCTTATATCAGCACCAAGAATAGTCCACAAGAAAGTTTTCCAGTACCACCAAATCCATGAACATAAAACATACCACATTTGTCGTGATTCACAAAGTGAATGATTTCTTCATAAACACGTCTTTGCTCCTCAGTTAGCATAGGTAACAACTCATTGTACAATTCCTGTTATTTATGAGGTTTATATATTCTCTCATCTGCGATAAGCCTATTTACACATGTGTTTATCATACTATTATCTGGTTTAGGCATTTTCTCAAACGCCGTAAGAGCCGTAAGAGACGTTCCATTCGATCGCAACATCAATTCTATTTCAGTTAAACATATATTTTCTATCTGAGCATGTGTCAACATTAGACCTACAACAGTAAAGTTAATCACTTATTTATAATTTTGCTTTGCGAAAAATAAATTACATTCAATTAACCAAATAACAATTTGACTTGTGCGGGAAAAAACTTTTTTAAAAAGAATTATTGTCTAAACTTTTTGTGGTCAAATATATATTACTAATTCAATTCTTTTATAAATTTGTGTGGGCAAATATATAATAGTTCAACTAATTTAACAAACCAAAAAGTAAATTAATTATAAGGCTAAAAAGGATTCCAACAAAAAAGTAAATGGAAAAGAATTAACTAAAAGAGAAGCTATAATTTAATCTTCAAAAATAGTATTTATTTTCCATTTTTAATAATTTAAAATGGGATTCGATTATTTTATCTTTGAGATTTTCTAATTTTTGTTTTAAAAATAATAATACGTTTTTTAAACAGTTTATTTTTAAAAGTGAAAGAAAAATAATTTGTTAAAATTACTCAATTATATTTTCAATATATATACATTTTAATTGTCAGGACCTTTTGTCTTATTTAGAATCTTTGTTCCTCCTTTTGGTGATAGAGTATCCAGCCGGAATAACATGGGTTTTCCGGAGATTTACATCAATCCTATGAGATTTTGTCGATATCACAAAAGATTGTATCATATCATCAAATTAAATGGATATTTTTAGTATATCCTCTCGAGATTTTCAATTCCTTCTATCCAAATCAAACCGTCATAATTATCTACAGAAATTAAACATTTTAGAAAATATAAAATTTCTTGAAACAAATATTTACAAAAGATTTAAGTATTTATTTTCACTTTTTAAAAAAAAATTTAAATTGGATATGAATATTTGATTTATGTTTTTTTTCTTCTAATTTTCGTTTTTAAAAGAAAAATAATATTAAAAGTGAAACAAAAAGTCTGTAGAAATTTACTAATTTTAAAAACAGGGATATTCTCAAAGAAATATTTGTAATATATTCTAGTATTTATTTTCTATTACTTTTAAATTTTAAATGAGACATAAAATTTAGATTTCTGATTTTTTTTATTAAAAATATGAGAAATTTACTATTTATTATATATTATTTATCCGTCTAAAGCAATTTCAAATAAACAATAATTGTAAATTTTAAAAAAAAACTCTTACTAATCTTCCTTAATCTCTTTCCTTCTTGAAAAATCTCTGAGATATAAAGTCCCGAATCCAATTAATATTCCTTCCTTCTTCTTTCTATCAATTTAAGAGGAAGAAGGAATATTAGTCACAAATATTTATGAAGAAATATTAGTCACAAATAATTATTTAAATATTAGTCATAAAAAAATATTTAGCTTATTTGTAAATAGAAAGAAATCAAAGTTTCTAGAAAATTACCATAATTTTTTTATGAATAGAATCCACCATAATTTTTGTGCAACTATAATCATTACAAAAAAATATTAGCAACAATATTATTTTAAAAAATTAAGGATTCGGTTAGCAAAAATTAATATCTAAATTTCATTATATTCAATTTTGTAGATCCACAATTATGATCAATGATCATCCATGAATTCAACTGAAACAAAAAAAATATGTAATAGGTTTCATATAAATAGAATTATAATTTAAATCTATTTGTAAATAGAAAAAAATCCAAGTTTTTAGAAAATTACCATAAATTTGTTATGAACAGAATCCACCATAATTTTCTGCAACTATAATTATTACAAAAAAACATTAGCAACAATATTATTTAGAAAAATAAAGATTCAGATTAGCAAAAATTAATACCTGAATTTTATTATATCCAGTTTTGTAGATCCACAATTATGATCAATGATCATCCATGAATTCAACTGAAAAAAAAAAAAATATGTATTAGGTTACATATAAAATTTTATTTCAAATTACTAAACTGCAAAACAAAATATAGAAAATAATACAACCTATATTTTTTAAAGATGGAGAATCCATAGACAAAGTCTATGATTGCTTGATCTTGCTTTCCAAACAACCACTACAACAAAAAAAAGCAGAAAAATTAGTATCGGATGAATCATATAAAATTTTCAAAAGTTGTCTTTGCTCATTTGCATGTAGAATAAAAAAAATCATGGAATAAAAATATGATCATGTTTAACCAAGAGAGTAAAATTGAATAACAATCACCACTATAAAAAATAAATAAATACAATTAATAAAAATACTTTACCGATTTGATGTTTTTGCTTGCTTCATCAACTTGTTCGTCCAATCTTGTTTTTGATATACAAAAAAACATCCATGGTCCATGGCAGGTACACCTAAAACACAGCCAAACAGTACAAAATGAGTAAAACTTTTGATATGATTCAACATAATAATTAAAAATTATAGCAGCATAAAAATTAATCATGCAAAGCACCAAAGTATATGGATAGTACATCAACATGAAAAAAAAATCTAAATCACACAATAGTAAAGTTGATTCATTAGAACCAAAATAATACAAAAAAACATTATACTCTCAAAATATATGTTTAGCTTAATGAATCCGACTTCTACTGTTTTGGGTGAGCCTCTATATATATAGCTTAGAAGGAAAATCGTCATAATTATCTTTACCATTTTAAAATTTTTAAAAATAGAAAATTTCTTTAAATAAATATTCGTAATATATTCTAATATTTATCTTCCATTTTTAAAAAAAAAGAGATATTGTGTAAATATATTAGATTTCCGATTTTGTAAAACAAAATTCTTTTTTTTTTTTAATTTTCGAATTTTTATTTTTTTTAAAAAAATAAAACTTAGAAAAGGGTAAAAAGGTCCAGTTTTAAATCTCATTAATGGCAAATTAGTAATCTTAAGTCTGAGGATGAATGTGGTGCGTTTTAACAACTTAAATAGGGAGAAAAAGCTTGTCCGAATTATTTTTAGGGGTAATTTTCATTAAGGGCAAAGGAGGTCAAATTTTGTGAGAGTGGCTCTCAGCCCTCTCGACTTCTCCTTTAATATATTAGATAATAAATTTAAAGTGTTTTTGTTTCCAATAAAATGTAGGGTATAGATTTAATAACACTTCACATATTAAGCTAATTGATAATCTAGCTTATTATTTCAACCTAACGCCCAACTTGTTAAGAATTTCAATGCACTTTGTAACATTGTAACAACCTCTAGATCGTGATATATTTCAAAAAAAAAATCTTTCAATTAGGTCGTTTGGCTGAGTTTGCTTGTATCTTGGTTTGATAAAGTAACGGCCGATTATGATTTAGTCCATGCCGAGTTTCAGGAGAAAGTAATCGTGATTTCTGGCGGAAACAAACAAAATAATTAAAGTTTCTTAAAAAAAAAAATTGACGTCTTATGAAAATATTAGTTAAATTTTTTTTTGTCAAGAAGCTTCGTTAAATAAATTAATTTGAATATCAAAATATTTAGTTTTATATGCTTAATAATTTTATCATAAAAGATAACGACAAAAATTAGATAAATATCAATGTTTTGGCTAGTAAAAGTGAATTAGTTTGATTTTACCCCATTTAAAAATATTGAAAATTAACCTGATTAATATTTTATTAAACATACATTTGGATGTAAATTTCAATCCATAAAAGTTGTCCACAAAACTTTCACAAATGTAGTTGCTGAAAAAAGGCCCTATGGTTATCCCCAAAACTGTCTCAAAACTAGATGTTACCATATGTTAATAAAATTTGTTGTAAGTTAATATTATTTAAAAATAAATCTTTAATTTATTTAGTAATTTAAATTAAATTTACTTAAATAATACGTACCACAACATCTACACACAAAAAAAAATGTTACCCATCACTTATTTTTTATCAACTATACCCATCAAATTTTATTATAATATTAAGGGTGAGTTACTAGAATCTATATATATAAAGTTAACTTTACTCACTCCTGGTGCTGCCACATCAGCTTCTTCTTCTTTAATTTTGTGGGCCTTACAAATTTTAATAAGCCCTTTAAACAATTACAAAAATGATAAACTGATCCATTAGATTTCATCCAATTTCTGTAAGCCCAACACTATTTCATCCAAAGTCTCTAGATCCAGCACTATATCTAAATCATATTGATTCAACCTGATAAAGCTTAGCGACGATAGTGTGAAGGAATGTCCACCTTCACACGTTTCTCTCCTCCTTAACCCTTGATCCATATCGTTTCACCATCCGATGTTATAATGCATACCCTTCAATTTTAATTTCTCCACTCCTCTAAACTTTCACACATCCTTTCATGTCTTCCGTCACTAGTGCAACGGCTTCGTTTGTAATGGCTAATTATGTTGTTCCAAAATCAAATATTCTATCTACAGAGAATATCTACCCCTCGATCATAATTTGAAAAAGCATTAAGCAAGGAGCAAACAAAATAGGGATTAACGAGACTCTAATTTTATTATTCAACCATTAAAAAAAAAAGTAAAAAAGAAAAAAAAAAGAATAGAGCATCTACCCGATATATATATATATATGAAGTAAAACATTGAATTTGGAATAATATTATTATCTATTTGTACCTAACTTTCTTTCAAGTATTGTTTATGCTTAGTTCTTTTACATATATGTGCATCATATGGTTAAGACACATAATTATAATAGACAAATAAAATATTTTCCTAGGTCAAAAAGACAAGAATTATGACTAGAATCTCCATTGATATTGTAATTATATATCATCATTTCTAACTACAAAAACATCCACCTAAGCAATATTTTGTTTTACTTTAAAATAAATTTAAAATATTTATTTAGTGCATATTTATGTTAATTATAATTAATAGAAAGTTTAAATAATAATAAAAATTATGTAAAATAAATAAAATGTTAAAATAAGAAAACAATACTATAATTTTTTATTAGCGGTAATAATATAATTAAAATTTTCTGTTAAACTCATCATAATTTAAAATTTCAAATGTATTATTGAGTTTTAGAATGGAAGTAAATTTTAAATTTATGGTAGAATAAAAAAAATTATGTAATTGCGTATTATTGAGTTTTAGAATAAAAGTAAAATTTAAATTTATGGAAGAATATTTTTTTAAATGTAATTATATATTATTGAGTTTTAGAATGGAAGTAAAATTTAAAATTATGGTAGGATAAAAAAAATTATGTAATTTTATTTATAAGATTTTAAACAGGAAAAATAAAAGTTAAAGTGAAATATTATTTTATAACATGATCAAAAAGAAAAACAAATTTGATATTTCATAAATTGAATTAAATGCTTTTAATCCAAATTTAAGTATTGAAAGATAGTAATTAAAAAAATAGTTATAATTTATCTTGAAAATCATTTTACAGTCTAATATGTGTTATATGTGAGCCAATAGAAGGTAGAAAAAAGTCGATTTCAAAAGGGGTGCATCATCAATAATGACGAAAGAATTATAGTTAAAAGTGTTTGAAAATAAATTAATAAAACTTGGGAAGATAATAATACACAACTACACATGACTAAATTAAAATCTTTGATAACTCATTAATTGTGTGAAACAAATGAGTTTGTAAAAAAATAAATGACATACATTAATAAATAGATTATCATTCCAAGTCGGGTTTAACAGTTTAACCATATAATAATGAAAAGTAGGATAAGATAGGCACATTCATGAATTGGTTGTTTATGGGACGTTGCAATTACTTCGATGAGTAAAGCAAGCTCGGTAAAGATGTTATAATGATATGATATTATATTTTACCTTTACGCTAAGCAATATTCATGAGATTCTGTATATTTAAATTTATACATAGTAATATTATCATTGTTATGTTAGTATCAACATCTAATCATAAATAATATATACAATTAGATCAACAAATGGATCAGCATCAAAACCTTTTAAAAATATTTTAATAAAATATAAATAAGAAATATACTCTCTTAATGATAAAAGATCTTGAAGTAGTCATCAATATCGTTTATTTATTCTAATATTACTACATGACATATATTTATAACGATTTACCCTCAAAACTTTGAATGATTATATTCGAGCTCAAGAATTAATATTAATAGAAAAAAATAAAACAAAATCCCGCGCTTGCGCGGGTACAAATTCTAGTATAACATAAAAGCTTCATTTTTACAAAAGTAACACACAATTGTTGGTAATTACTAGAATAAACTTTGTACTCATACTACCCGTGAAACTAGTGTTGAGAAAAAACGTAATTACGGTTAATGCCATTAGTGGAAATAAAAAATATTGGGAACTGGGAGAAAGTCTACCGATTATTTGATGGTACATTTATATAGGTGGCTGATTAAAGGTGTACGTCAGATATTTTTGGTACACTTAGTTGTAGTCTTGGTACACTTATCGGTTAACGTAGATGGTACACTTAGTTGTAGTGTTGGTACACTTATAGGTGGACGTATATGTGTATCAAAAACTAAGTGTACCAAAAATATCTGACGTACACCTTCAACAGTCAATATGACCCAAAAGATATTTATGGTAGACTAATGGCCTGTTGCGACAGATTTATGCGACAAACCTCATCCTTTACAGATATATTTGGTATACTTTGTTTGTTTTTCTCAATAGTTTTCGTAGTGTATTGGTAGACTTCTAGTCTGTGGTAGATTTAGTAGGCAGTTTTAACAGCTGTAAAGTCTTACCAGAATAATACGAATTTGTTTGAGCTGGCAAAGACAGTCTAGCGTTGCGATAGACTTATTGGGGATAGATCTAAACATGTTTGCTGTTCTTCCGATTAATGGTGTTCATGTAATAAAGTTTGTAGCAGATTCATCAATCGTGTTCTGTTTATCGGCCGGAGCAAACGTCTTTTTCCTACTCAGTTTCGGAAATCTTTCCTCTGGGTTCATCCATGGAAGAGCAAGATATCGTTTCGGAAATCTATATAACTCACTTTTTATAGGTTTTTAATTTAGAAATCAGATGTTGAGATGAAAATCTATAATAGTTGAGTAAAAACCCCACAAGTGAAACCAAAAAAATAGACATAAGTCGTAAAAAAATAAATTGAGGCAGGGAAAATTAGGGTTTTCAGTCGTATGTTAGAGGTAGAAGACAAAGATATTCTGGTAATTTCGGATTCATTAAACCTAAAATCGAACGTGTACGTACATATAAACGTGTACGTACATATGAACGCATACGTACATAACTTTCTTGAGATTAGTTTACATACATAACGTTCTTTTGCTTAGTGTCCATAAACCCGTTTTAATGAACAATATTATTGTAATTTTGTAGTCATCTTCCACATATCTTCTTCTGCAACCCTAGCTAATTGTTCACCGGAAATGGAACAAGTAAGAGATGTTACTAGAAAAAGTAAGAGATGTTACTAGAACAACCTATGTAATTCGTAATTGTTTATTTATTTATTATATTTTCGAGAGGTAATGAACAATAACCATACAAAATTACATTTTAACTATAGAAGGTAATATTTAGATGTTCCTTCTGGTAAGACTATCTGTTTTTGTACGTTGGTTTTTTTTGTGTTCTTTGGGTGAAATTTAGAAGATTTTTTACATCTTTTGTGTTCAATAATGTAGGAAGCAGAGTATATATAGAACAATCGAATCCGTTTCCCAAAGATGGAATTATTGCATAAGGGTCGCTTGATTTTCTCTTATGGTTGGGAATGAATCAATCTTTACAAAAAAAGGTAAAATGCATCAAGCATGCGATATTTGTGAATAGGACAGAAGATTTTCATAGTAGTGGCAACAATAGTAACATCCTCGTTTTTTTTCTTTAACAACAAAACAATACATCTACACCTACGAACAAACCACACACAAAAAAAAAAGAATACAAAAGATTGTCGCACCTTCATCTTGAATCAATAATTTCTCTCAGTTAACTTTTGTATATTTTCTATCTTTACACAAGATGTGCCACTCTTGGAGCACTGCAGCCTGAAGTGCCATGTGCTCTGTTTCTTTTGTTGTCAGCTTAGACAGTGTTCCTTTTTCCTTCTCTTTTTTCTTCTTCTCTTCTTTCTCCTTCCCCTCCTCTTTCTCCTTTTTCTCTTGTTCGTCTTCATCATCGTCTTCTTATTCTTCTTCTTCTTCTTCTTCTTCGTTTTCTGATTCCTCCTCTGTCTTCGGATTCTTCTTCGGCTGAGCAGCCTTCAACAAAGCTATCCTCTCCATGGAGATCTTCAGCTTCTCGCCCGCGGTTGCCTTCAATTCGTCCTCCGGCATGTACTCAACGCCCCCGTCAGTTAGATCATCACACCATCCCTGGAGATCCAACTCTATTTGCTTTGTGATTGATGCTTCTGAAGCTCTAACCACGAACTTGCACATCATGGTGGTTGTCTCGTCACCCAGATCCATGTTCCTGCTCACTTCACTAGCCCCAAAGATCATCATGCCTACAAAACCTCCATGCCACGTTTTTGCAGCGTAACAAAGCTGTAGTGACATCACGTTAGCGTTTATTAGACCATCAATCCAGTTAAGGGACATGAAGGATAATAAGACCATGCTGAAACTAATGAATCACTTGAAAGCCAGCAACTGTGCGTATGATGTGGGAACAGACTCTGTGAAATGGCTTGGATGACAATGATTTGAGTCCGCTTAAAAATGGTGAAGCACCATACTGTTGTGCAGCTGTTGCCATGAAGCGGCTTCCTTCATACATATATGTGCCAGTTTACTCTGCAACAGCTGGCAAGCTAGGCCACAAACGAAAGAACTCGACCGGTGAGATTTTGTGCTGGAGAAGAAGCTCAGTCAGTGGAATCTTGTAAGGCTGACATCTTAAGATCACAGGCTCTCCGAGTTCTGCTTTTGAACCTCTCTTCTGCTTCATAATTTGTGGATCCTCCTCTAGGTAGTCACCGTCATAATCTCCTCTAGCACCACGGAATGGATAGTAAAGGACTTGAAACCAGAAACCACATCTTTCAAATTGGGACACACCAACGGTGACACTGCATTGTACAGGATCCTACAAGAGTAAAGCACAGAGTGGTTGATAAGACAGCTAAATCGATTGATCTGTAAGAACAAAAATTAGTGAACTATAACGAGATGGGAATATATAAGCAATGAATACTAAAATCCAACTAATATAACTATATCGTATAAGCAACACAAGTTTTACCGTTAAAAGTGTACAAAGTGTGCTATGATAAATCCATATTGGCTAGAACGGGCGTTGGTCAAACATTGTAATCATGAAAGATAAATTAGATCTTATCTAACTAGAAAACAGAAGCCCAGTGACTGGTTCTCATAAGAAGAATGAATGAAAAGAAACATAAGAAACATATGCAAATCTAACTAAGTCACCATCAAGAAATTATCTTGAAACCTCTCTGATCCCATGGCAGGGAATCTTCTTAGGAGGCTAGATGCTTGTCTTAGAAGGGAGTTATCACAGGAATATATCACCTAGACAACAGATCCGACGAGTCATTATCCTTGGCACCTAATTAAAGCACTAACCCTACACTATCTTCTATATATATTCTATAGATTCTGGTGACACAATACCACCGTTAGGGTTCTTAAAAAAACAATCTGATCAAATACATGATAAAGCAGGATTTGGAAGTCAATAAAGATAAAGACTTGGGGGAAGATATATGTAGAAACTCTGAACTACAACACATATATACCTATACAAATAAAAACAAGCAAACATATCAGAACCCCGCCGTTATATAAGGGATTTACCTAGACTAGATACAAATTTTGCAAGAAGAGTAATTAGAAACCTTTACATAGATGGTGGTCACTTGAAGAACTGTATGTGAGTGATTGATATTGTCGGGAAGGACATAAACATGAGATTCATTGATATCTGTCACCAAGAGAGAGCAGACACAAACAAAAATCAACCATGTTTAAGTACAGAGTGGAACCAAATGTCAATCAGACAAAAAACAAATACAGAAAGCAATTGGACTGACTCACGGCTTTGTGGATATGCAATATCGTAGAGTAGTACCATCCAGGATGTAAGAAGTTAGGGAACACCTTCTTGTCTAATAAACAAAAAAAACCAGAGAAGTCAATATATATATATATATATAATCAAAGCACAATTCGAAACGAAACAAAAAGCAAACTCTTATATATATAATTGAGAGAAAAAAAGAGGGAGAGTAAGTAGTGAGATTAAACTACAGAGCTCTTGCTTCTTCTCGAGGAAGAATCTATCACAATGTACTCCTGATAGAGAAGAAACATGAAAGCTTTTCAGAAAAACAGTTGGAGCATGTAGTCAATAAAGTAAATGTTGTGCATAACCTCCATTAGAGAACCATAAATGAGCAAAATGTCAATCCATCTAGCAGTGGAAACACTAACACTAAAAATCAACATAAGCAAAACTAGAACGAACAATGGCATCCTGCAACCAGTTATAGCATTTAGAATCAAGGTTAGAGACCAAATGTGTTTCAAATTACCTCTAAAAGCCTTTCCATTTTCCTGAGAACCAATAGATAGAAAAGCTTGGCCTCTGTACTTTTGAGCCGTTGCATTTCGCTTCTCAGATAACTAGTTAAAGACCAACAATTACTAGAAAAGAAAAAAAAACATCACTACTCCAATATAACAAAGCTTCGCACAAAGCTATATCGAAAGTGATTAGCCAAGATGATCATAATGTCTCTACTATATACAGTAGGCAAAGTTCTCTTTAAGGTCATCTTAAATGAGATCCTTGGGTTACCTCAAACTTAAAAATAGAAGCAGAGCCACCGAAGATTGAAGAGGCAAACTGAAGCCACACTAGCATGGACAAGCCAGATGAAAGCAGTCTCCTTGCATTATAGAGCAAGACTAACACTTGCAGGAAAAAAAAAAAAAAAAAAAAAAGCACACAGATGTTCAAAATGAATAAGTTCAATCCCAGTTCCAAACTTTAAATTAGAAACAATACAATGCAAAGTGAATCACAACAGTGTATAGAACGCAAGGACTAACATTATATATAGTGTATGAGCCATCAAGACAGTATGGACGATAAAGAAAACAACACAATAATATTGTTGAGTTCATTCAGATGAATAGATAAGTATACAAACTGAGGAAACACAACACACCTGTTGAGTATTAACCAACAACTTGAATAGAAATATTCCATAGCAAATACTGTCTAATCTACAGTAACGGGGTTAGCTCCATTCTGCAGATCAATCTGAAGTCCACTTTGAAACTAAATGGTCGAACAATCTGCAACCAAGTCTGTATAAGATTTATTACAAATCAAGTAGCTGAAAGTAAGAATTTAAGAATTTAACAATTTTGCTCATTACCCCATACATATATAGTTAGCTACAGACTACTACAAACTGGATTTGTTACTTAAGAGCATCAACAGAAGAGAACATTAAACTACAAATCTCTCTATTCTTCTTAACATTCCATTGTATAGCTAATAAGAGGATACACACAACTCTATTATAATCCTGCTGAGCTAATAGCAGGGTACGGAACCTCAATTCACATGAACCAAATCATATAAAGGAACCTACTTGATACACTAAAAGAAAAGTAACATCATACACAAACTTGTGGGCAGCACTTATGCTGAATCCCAACTGAGAAAGAAGAAAACTTTGAGAAGAACATAACAGATAGAAACATCAATTCAACACAATGAAGCATAAATAAGCAGAAGCAGACCCAATTCAAAGACATACATCCGTCAATATAGATTTGAGGATTTCTATTGCCGCTACTCTAAGATAAAGGTTTCCCAAGAATACGATTAGCTCTGTTCAAGTAACCTAAGCTATCACTAAAACGTTTCAAACCAAAATTAGCAGAACCCATCAATTGCAACGCCATGGCAACAAGAAGATTAGGTTGGTTATTCCCATCTCCATCGAAAGATTCAAGAGCTTTATCAGCGTAAGACAGAACCTTTTCAGGATCCTCACCTTCCCGATCGAGATGGAGACCTAGTTTGAGAGCTGATAAACCCAACTCGTTGCCTTCGAAAGATAACTCCATCTCTTTAAATAAAAGAGAGAGAGAGAGAGAGAGAGAGAGAGAGAGAGAGAGAGAGAGAAACCTCAGCTGAAGCAACGAAGGGATAACGAGTTTTGAGGAGCCAATTCTTACGGAGCATGGCCTTCAATTGTCTCCTCCAAGTACCCATTTCGTTCCGAGTTGCCCAAATTCCTTAGTAAGTCAGCGCTGAGAACCCATAACCCTAGAGAGAGATTGAGATGGAGAGATTCTAATGTAATCGAAAAACAAAGGGGAAAAAAGATTGGCTTCAAGGACAAGAAGAAACCTTTACAAACTTGGGAAAGCAAACAATGAAAAAGCAGAGAGAGAGAGGTGGCGAAGACTTGGGCACACCTAACTGACACTTGTTTCTGCTTCCCTTTTTTCTTCTTTTTGCTAAATTTTTTTCTTGTTTCGGCTAGGAAAGACTTAGGCACACCTAAATCTTTCTCTAAGTTCCTGCAACAATCAATCAGAAGAAAACGAAACTCACGCAAAATAAAAACTAGATCTACAACTTTGTTAAAGAAAGTGAACAGTGAGTCCACGGAACAATTGTCCAGGTCTGATCATTTTCATTCTTTTGCCATGATTTTAGTTGAAGAAGATGAATCAAATTAGAAAGTGAATCAATCTCATGTTTTTTGCCAACCCAAATTTAAGAGAATCAAAAAATCAGGAATCAATCCTTGAAGGTTTTTGTGTTCCTTATCTCTTGAAAATCAAAGACAATTTTAAATGTAAATGGCATTATCTGTAATAAAACATACAACTCAGGTATAGAAGTAATTTGTAAACTTTTATGTGTTATTTGAGTAAGTCGAAAATCTCAACGTGTTAGTCTTGTAATAAACCTACTTTTATGTAATATTCTAGGTAATTTCCCTAAAATTAAATCATCTTTTTATAGTAACTCAAAACATGTATCTGCAGTTTTCACTACATATTTTTTTACATGTTACCAACCGAAGCCATAGCTTATCAGTCATTAGGATGATATTTTTTCAACCGGTCCATTGGTATCCCCAATTTCTACATGTAAATACATGTCTTTAGTTCTGTCTCTCTTTTTATTCTTTTGTCAAATTCATGTCTTATTTTGATTCTATTATTCATTACTTTTTATCAACTGATGCTATTATTCATAAAATTTTCAAAACTGTAAAAACTGATATAAAATTTGGATTAATTACTACCATTAACAATCTTCAACAACAAAATAACATTTTCTATTTATTTTATATTTTAAAAAGTTAAACGTTATTTACTTCTTCACATTGCCCTGACATCATCTAGTTGCAGCATATGTGAAAGCAAGCAGCACTTATTTACGCCAACACATCTTAATTTCTTTGTTTGTATTGTGTTAAGGTTTTAGCTTTAAGAAAACGCTTATAACCTTCTAGAAGATATATTCCATGCAATGCCGTTTAACAAAAAAAAAATATATATAATCCATGCATATACGACATATTGTAAAACATTTCAAATGTATTGTAAACGTGTAGAATATATACTGTAAATCTTGCAATATAAAACTATTGTGTAAAAAAAAAAAAAAAAAGACACTCAAACAAACGTTTCCGATAGAATTCAATGAATAGCCAATTAGCTACGAGGTAAAAATTCCTTATAAGAGTGAAAAAATAAGATAACACAATTTCGTAAGAAGAATATAAGATAGATTTTTAGCAGAACGTTTGAGACAAGTGTCATGGACGTGTCAATCGATAAACAAAGAGGCAAAATAATAGAATCCAGATTCGACGTACCATATTAATCAATGTCAAAATATTTTATTGTTAATTTGGTAGCTTTTGTCAGTTACAATTTACACTCTTCTACTTCACTACTACTCCAATAAACGTGTTTTTATAATTAAAAAATGAAAATAAACATCACAGTCGCATGCATGCATATTGCATATATATATCCACACCATTGTAGACTCCGCCTCTTCTTCACTTTAAAAGTATCAGTTTCCACTGACACAATCCTAAACTATTTCCCTTTCTTCTTCTTCTTCCTTCTTACAACTTTTTTTTTTCAAGGTAACAAAACTTATCTTTTTTTTTTTTTTTTTGTATTACTTTGGTAACATCTGTTTCCTATATATGAATGCATGTTAACAATTTCAAGATTTCTAGGTGTTCAAACGATGTCTGCTGTTTTTGAAACGGAGTCTTCAATCTTCCATATGTATAACCACGACCTCCCGCAAACGCAAATGCAAACGTTTGTTCAAGAACCCGTGGAGGAGGCACCGGTTGCTAGACAAAACTCGATCTTGTCGCTAACTCTTGACGAGATTCAGATGAAAAGCGGCAAGAGCTTCGGGGCGATGAACATGGACGAGTTCCTTGCGAACTTGTGGACGACCGTTGAAGAAAACGACAACAACGGAGGAGGAGGAGGAAGTGTGGCTCACCACGGGGAGAAGCCGGCGGTGCTGCCACGGCAAGGTTCGTTGTCCCTCCCGGTTCCTTTGTGCAAGAAGACCGTGGACGAGGTTTGGCTCGAGATACAAAACGGTGTACAACAGCATCACCGTTCGTCAACTTCCCGTCAAAACTCCGACGAAGATATCCGCCGGCAACAAACCCTTGGTGAGATCACTCTCGAGGATTTTCTTGTTAAGGCTGGTGTTGTACAAGAACCATTGAAGACAACTATGAGGATGTCCAGTGCTGATTTTGATTATAATAACCCGGAGTTTGGAGTCGGTTTACATTGTCAGAACCAAAACAATTACGGTGATAACCGGTCGGTTTACAAAGAAAACCGGCCGTATTACTCGGTTTTGGGAGACCCTTCAAGCTGTATGACCGGGAATGGGAGGATCAGTAATAATCAGTACATAACCGGTTTAGATGCTTTTAGGATCAAGAAACGGATCATTGACGGTCCACCTGAGGTTTTGATGGAGCGGAGACAACGCCGGATGATCAAAAACCGCGAATCTGCGGCTCGATCTCGTGCCAGGAGACAAGTAAGTCGGAGTTATTATGGACCAAAAAAATATAGAAACTGCACTTTTTTTTTTTTTTGAACAAAAGAAACTGCACTTTGTATAACATGAACTAGGGTCATTTCGTTATATCCGTTTTGCAATTTTTATTTCTTTTTGGTTATGTTAATATGGCTTCACTCGTTATAGGCTTATACTGTGGAATTGGAGTTGGAAGTGCACAACCTTACCGAAGAAAACACGAAGCTGAAGGAGACAGTGGTAATTTTAAATTTCTTTTTAAACATTGTTATAATTCCACAACTAGCTAGTGTAACCATTTTCAATTTATTTATACTTTTTTGTATTGCTAGGAGGAGAATGAGAAGAAAAGAAGACAAGAGGTAAATAACATTCCAATCTCCATTTGTACTAAAACGGTTACTTAACGAATATAGATTTATCATCATATTGGATTTATGTGTGGTATTGTTGGATTCAAAGTTGACTTTATACTAATGTTTGCATGGGTTTTGTAGAGAGCGTTATAAAGTAACAATATCGTTATCCAACAAATATTTTACAAAATTAATGCGTTTTGTTTTTGAAAACTTTAATGATAATTAATTAATTAATTGGCATATATGTAGATAATAAATAGAAGCAAACATGTGACAAAAGAGAAGAGCGGAGACAAATTGAGAAAGATTCGGAGGATGGCTAGCGCCGGGTGGTAGATAAGAAAGATATCAGATATGAGAGTTTGTGTAATTTACATATTATATTGGTCATTTCAATCTATACAAATATATAAATACTTATATATCTATTTGTGTATAGGATCATCTATTTATATATACTCATAAATAACGTATCTCCGGGTACTTATTTTCCTTCTTATGGAAGTGTGTAATGGTTTGAAAATTGAATTGAGTTTTGTGTGTAAATCTGAATAAGAGATAAATTAGTTAATTTCGTTACTAAAAGTTACATCAATCTGTCATCCCCTTCTTCATCAATCTTAAACAATCTTAAACTGCAACTCCTCTGCTTCTTCATCTTTTTCTTCTCCTCTAAATCGTTAGCTTTCTCCTTGTCGTCAGTACCACCGTTGCTGCTTTCTCCTTGCTGTCACCACCACCGTCGCTGCTTTCCTTCAATCTCTCCAACTCCTTTCAAATCAGAATCAGATGAAATTTGTGATTTTGTGATACCTTTAGGAAAACTGCTCCTCAAGTGGAAACCATTATACCATCACCACTTGGTTTAAAAAGACAAACTTTTGTGAAACAAAAAAATATAATCTAATAATTTTCTTACAAATTAAAAGAATTTTTTGTTGTCAAATGAAAAACCAATTAAATGAGAAGATCAAAGAAACCCCAAAATAGAGTTCAACTGAAATGTTCAAATTCAACCAAGGAGGAAAAGAATAGTATTATTACAAAACCATAAGAGATTATTAAAAGAATAAAGCTCTAAAATTTGGCTTCTTGATCTCCTTCAAATTCTTCAAAGTCGAGGTACTGTTAATCACACCATACATCGTCAAGTTTTGACACCCGAACAAGTCAAGATACTCTAGTTTTGGACATTGTTTACAAATACTAGCAAGTGCTTTATCAGTTTTTGTTAAGAATCGAAGTTCCAGGTGCTTAAGTTGTTGCATATGACACCTAATCGCATGAGGATCAACACTCCCTATAGGAATGATTGGTAGATTCTCCATGTAGTTTTCAAAAGACTCGAACCTCGAGACCTCGGATAGTGCCGTAAAATTTTGTTTTATAATCTGAAGATTCTTCCAGTTCTTACCAAACATTTCCATACACCCAGAAGATAATGCATAAGAGCAGCTGATATCAAGTTCCATGATCTTAGGGCACTTTAAAGCTATCTTTTCCATTGATTTATCTGTAACATTTGGGCAATGCTTAACCCAAAGTACCTCAAGATGAGGGCATCTACAATTAAGGTCAATGAAACAATATGGAATTTGATAAGATTTTCATATACCGAGAATATTTTCAAATTCATGTAGTAATATTAAGAAGTATGAGTTTCCATCTGATCTCGAAATAAATTTGTTGGGTGGATAGACTCACATAACTTAAATATTACTTCAAGACATTCAATGCATGATACCATTCTAATATAATTAGATCAAAACTTATATGGAATCAAGCAAAAATATAAAATATCATATATTTCCATAGACGTACCTATCAGCGATTAGTGGTGTCAAAATGGGTCAAATTTCATGGATTAACTCAACTCAATCCAACCCAAGAAACCTAATGAGTTAACAAAATTTATCCTAATGAATTAATGAATAAAATGGGTTAGTGGATCAAATGGTTTTATGGATCAAATGAGTTGAGTTGTAATGGGTAATGAGTTAACCATTAAACCCATCAATTCTTCTTTTATTGAGTCAATTAAGTAAAATATGCTTAAACCGGTTCAGTATAACCAAAACCACTAAACCAATCAAATATGTAAACTGATCAACTTCGAATTTTCCCAAAAACAATAGCTTCATCGTTTAACCCATTCAACGAATTTAGCTTAACCCTCTCGGCTCTCGCTCTCAGGCTTCTTCTTCGATCATCTTCTTCTTCTTCTTCTTCTTCTTTTCTGGGTTTTGAATTTATGGGTTTTGATTTTTCTGGGTTGTATTTGATATCGATGTGGCTTGTTCTCTTGATTTGGGGATGTGAATAACTTAGATTATAATATGATTCTAATCTGATTATTATAATATGATTCTCGGTTAAATTATATGTGGCTTGTTCTCTTGATTTTGTGTATCTTTTGTTTAGAATCAATAGTCAAAGTTAGGCGATACTTACATAGATAATAGATTATAGTGTTGTTCTCTTGATTTTGTGTATCTTTTGTTTAGAATCAATAGTCAAAGTTTAAGCTATTTTGAGAATTTTTGTGAAAATTTTGGTGAATGATCTGACTTGTTCAAGACATTCATCGTTTAGCTTTGAACCAATCCATAAGAATCTTGTCTTATATTATAATTACTTGTTGACCAAAAGATTCTAGTTGGTTATCGATTCTGTAGGTGTTGGTGTTGAGTTGAAACAGTTATTTGCATTTACTTTAAATGTTCTTCTTTTTACGAGCTATAAAGATTTCCCATTACCTTGTCTCTTTCACGATTAGACTGTAATTAGTTTTTCAAGACTGGGCTCGTAGACTTAAATTAGTCATGTTTTCTGCAATATCTTGTTCACAATTCAACATCATGAGTTAATCATTTAACCATTTAACTCATTAGATTAAATGAGTTCATAGGTTGACCCAACTCATTTCTCTAAATAAGTTGGGTCAACCTATGAACTCATTTAATCTAAACTCATTGGGTAATGAGTTGAACTGAGTTGAGTTAATCATTTTGACATCTCTATCAGCGACATACAAGAGAGATTCATCTGTGCAGTGCCTCACCTGAATCTCTTTGAGACTGCCCTTGCTTCGTTCAACAACAGACATGAGCATGCAGTCGACTTTTTTCGAAAATTCAAAACTCCACCGGTTGCATGTTTCTGTGGAAGTTAGAAACCAAGTTTCAAGATCAAATACCGAGTTGAGCAACGGGTCTTTGCACACGTCCATCCACGTCTTGCAAACCAACATAGGTGCATTCCACCTTTGTTCCATGCTTGTTGTTGCAAGATTTAGCACCCCGGACATACCGGTCTAAACTAAAGCAAACCGGATTTTTAATTAACTCAGAAATTCAATCAAATCAGCGATTTGGTTTGACAAGTCCAGAAGAATCAATTAACCGACTTCCAGATCGCCCAACGGCCGACCTAACGGAGAAAAACAAACTTTCCTAATATCAGTTCGAGTTCTAAGGAAAGTAGACATATTTTGTAATCTAAGACAATATATAAATAGAGGCGATTCCTCCTCTTTGTAAAGTATCTAGCAATTAATACAAAAACTCTAACTTCTTCCTAAAGAGATTTCAATCCCTTTTTGTTTCTCAGCTTTGATCCGATTTTTGAGAGAGTTCTTAACTGAATTTGTTTTTCCCATCAAACGAATTCATTGTGTGAAATCCAGTTTCTACAATGCTCAACCGTGAGAATATATCGATGAGACATTCCCAAGTCAGCTCAGTCCAGTCAGGGACGAGTTCTGCTCCCAACTTTGCATTTGCTTCGCGTTGTTGACTTCCATGAAATTCAAAGCTTTGACGAAATAGACTTCTTTCAGTTTGACTTATGTTAAACAATAACAAAATATAAGAGAAATGGGAAACTAAAAAGCAAATATACAAAAATGCTTTTGGCCAACATCTATTCTTTAGTCCTCTATGAAACATTTATTTTAACACAGTTCTTTTTTTCTACTAAATACAAATCTACATGATAAACTAAATAATCAGTTGACGACACAATTTTATGAATTTAGTAGCTGAAGGATGAAGGTTTTGAAAACATGTAAAGATTCAAAATTTTGATCTCTGTATTGGGTATTATTTTATTACTGAAAATCTTGAACCAAAACATGTAGATTTCTTTTCTACTTTATACAAAAGTATCTTGTACAAAGTCAAAATAAATTCAATTATCCCAATAAGACGGAGAAAATAATGTTCTTGAAGATACTGAAAAAAGCAAAAATTTACCTCTAGCGTCGCCGCACAGATTGGAGAAGGAGAGTCGAAAACTTGTCCTAACTATTGAATAGGGTTTCAAAAGGGAGAGGACGATTCATTAAAAGGCTAAATGTATTTTTCTACATTGGGTTCGACGTATGGCAAAGCTCAATACCATTTGTAAGTAACTTCGAAAAGAACGTCTTGCAGGCCCGTTTTGTAAGAGTAAAATTTTTGGGGGTCAAATCTAGATTTTATAACATAAAAGGCTTACACCTCATGAGAAATTGATCACAAAGCACAAATCTGAATATAGCTAGAAAAACATGACAACATTTTTTGAATACGGCATGAACTAGGAGATAAATTCTAAGAAAGAGGCACTTAAACAACTTGTATTTTAGATGAGTCGTTTCATTAATAATACCATTTGAGATGATGAGGCAAATAAGAAACTTCTGATTTGGGACCAATACAAGAACTTGAATACTAGAAAATATAATCAAAATCGATGTTAACATTGAATTTTCACCTATTTTCATTATCATTTTAATAATTTTTTTATAAATATTTAGTGTGGTTTTTATGCTTTTCGACCACATTTCCACCGTTTGTACTTTTGTAGTCTAAAATATCTTTTAGGGAAAACGTCCTATATCCCCATGAAAACTATGATATCGTATCAGATAGAACCCAAACTTTGCCTTCGTCCTAAATATCTTTGTATAAATGCTTCTCAACCTATATATCCCCTAATTCATAGTTTTCATCTATTTTACCATATATTTGGATTTTATCGGTTTATAGAGCAAACCCGATAAAAAACCGATCATACTAAATACCAAACCAAAATTAAAACCCGACTGATGTTAAAAAAACCTGACCCGAGATAATACATCTATAACCCACTAAAATTCTCAATTCCTCGAATCAAATCCCATAATTTAATATTAAAAAAAAAAAAACAAAACTAAAAACATAAACTTTTCTTTCGATCTCTGAAACCATGAGTAATGTTTGTCCTTCATCTTCTCCAAGTTTCAACGTTTGTTTTTTGTTTTTAAATCCCTCTGTGATCTGAATCGAATACCCAATTAACATATACATACATGTAAATCTGTGTGCATGTAGAAAAAAAAATTATTCTCTTCAAATCCTTTGATGCCCACCACCTTTGATCGTCTTCTTTCTCTCAATTGGTCTCTCACTCTTTCTCTCTCTCGCTCTTTACCTCTTCTTATTTGTTTAATCTGACTCATTTTGTCACGTTTCTACAAAAGCGGGTTGCCTTGTATTGGATCAACGTGTTTGATTCACGCTTTGTCATTTTTCCTTGTTCGTTTCAAAATATTGAATTTTTTCGCCACCCATTGACGACTTTTTTTTATCTGATTTGATTGTTTCCTCCGTTATGACTAGTCCGAGAAGTAACAGAAGAAAGCCATTGATTCGAATTGAGATTTAAAGCCATTAATTCGATTTGAGTTTTGACAAAACAGAAGAAAGGGGAAGAACAAACAAGAGATTCTATTGGAAAATATCAAATTCTAGGGTTCCTCACGAGAAAGAAAGAGGAGAAAGGGGGAAAAATTTATTTTAGAATTTTAATCGGATTGAAATCTGGTTAAATCCGGTTATTAAACTTTGTTAATCGGTTAAATAAAAAGTAAACCAATTAAACCCATCTCAATGGATAATTAGATGATAACTTTCAATTTCATGGAGATTTAAGAATAGAAATATGAATTCAGGGATATATAGGTTGAAAAGCATATCTGGAAAGATATATAGGACGAGGGTGAAGTTTGGGCTCTATCTGATACGATATCATAGTTCTCATGGGGATATGGGACGTTTTCCCTATCTTTTATATAGATAAACGAAGAGAAAACAAAGCAAATCAAGTGTTTCGCGAATCAGAACAGCTTTCATGTGGACGAAATGGTTACCTACCCCCATGATGAAACATTCTTATTCACATTTGGAGCCGTAATTGATTGATCAAACATAAGAATTTATTTCCCCAATATTGATCCAAGAACGTATTTTACAAATTCATACCACTCATACTAGCTAGCACCTTATCACAAAATCACTGACGTAAATAACTCAACAAGAACATCTTAAGGAGAGAAGAGAGGTTATATCTTAGAACAAATCATTTACATCACTTTTCATTTTTCAAAAATACCCTTTCATGGTGTCTATTTTCAAAAATACCCCTTTCTAATATATAAAATGACAAAATTATAAACCTTAAACCCCAAATACTAAACCCTATACCTTAAAAACTATATCCTAAATGTAAATTAGGAACCCAAACCTAAAAACAAAAACTCTAAAAATAACCTAGTGTAATTGTGTAAAAGATTGCAAAAATGAAAATGTTCAAAAAAAGATACATTTTTGAAAAGAGGTATGCCAAAAAGAGCATTTCTAACAAATTCTCAAGAAAAACCTTCAATACATAATGTGTATTAGTATAGTTTTATATGTTTTATTTTAAAATTGTTAATGCATGTAATAATATGAGAAACCTGAAAAAAACAAAAAAAATTTGTAGGAATGAATTTTTGGTTAATTGATGAAAATTGACAAAAGCATTACTTGTGAAATTATGACATATAGAAGAATAATATTTTGGATATTTTTGGATTTCCAAGATTTTTGTGGATGCTAACTGATTTTTTTACAGATTATTTTTATTGTTAAATTTAAAATACTAACCAATATACATATAAGCCCTGATTGGTAGCCTACTTTTAAGATTTTAAAATTTTTTAAAGCCAAGACAGCCAATTTTTTGCCAATCAGGTTTTTTTGGCTTTTAATTTTTTTAAAGTTTTAAAATCATTTTTTTTTCTTCCTTGTTTTCCTCTTTTTTTTAAAGCGTCAAATTCATGCTTAACAAAACAATTTTTAAAGCATTTTTTTTTCACCATTTTATATTTAAAAGCTCTTCAAAAGTATATATAAATATTTTATATATTTTATTTTTATAAATTAATTATTCTCATTTTTTTCTCTTTCTTTTAACCCCCATTTCAATAATAATTTTTTTTCATCATCATCACTAATAATACTATAAAAGAGTTTATGAAATTCATCATTAATAAGATAATATCATTCAAACAATGCATTGATTAGTGGTTAATGGAAAATTGTCGTGGCGACTATGGCCCTCCATAATTTTATTCGCAATACACATATTGAAGATCTTGACTTTCAATCAGAATACGTACATGCCCCAAATGAGGAAGAACTTCCAAATGTGATAGAGCAAGACGTTAGTTCGAGACAATACATGGAAGGTGTCTGTGATGAGATTGCTAATGCTATGTGGGCTAGTCGTCATTAGTTTTTTTTTGCATTATTTAAAATTTAATAAGCTAATAAATTGATGTCTACAACTTCAATTATTTATTTCTTATTCTTATAATTGTTTGTTTTTAATTAGTTTTCAAACAAAATTTCATATTTGATTGATTTATATTTTTTTAAATTTTAATTTATCATTAATAAAATTTATTTTATCATTAAAATGTTATATAAATTAATTTCTGACATAATATATATTTATTATTAATACTTATAATAATAATAAAAATAACAGCTACAGCTTTAAAAGTTGTTGGTAAACAATCAGATTTTAACAGTTAAAGTTTTTACAGTCAAAGCATCTACAGCCAAATTCTCTGCAGCTAAAATTTTAATGTCAAAGTCTTTACAGTAAAAAATAACAGCCGTTACCAATCAGGGCCATAATCTTATATGATGCTCATATTTTTTTTAATTAAAATTTTAACTCTAATCCATGAAGAAGTGAATTATGGTTTTATGATGAAATAGATAGTTAAACGTGATTACTAAACTGAATGTCTAAAGATGAAATTTATTCTTATTAAAAAATTCCAAATATTATTTAAAAAATCATTTAAAAATATTAGTAATATTTTTTATGTTTGATTTTATAATTTTAACACATTTATTTTTGTAATGCATATGTTAAAATAGATTATAATTTATAGGAATGGATCTTCAGTTATTTGATGAGAATGTCTCTATATCTATATATATGTTTTTATTTTATAAATTTCACTCATTTAAAATTGATTATGACATGAGGTAAAATTAGTACTTATGAGATAACAACATAGCAATTAAATCTTAAATAATGTTGATTCAGATTTTTTGCGAATTATATTTTGTTAATTTTTATTTGTATTTTTAATTATTACTAAGATAGAGATTTGATATGATGTATTAATTGTGTTCGATATAAAATATTTAGTTCCATGCATTAAGATGAAATGTATAATTAAACTTAAAATATGGTTTATTATGTTGGTATAGATATTTAAATGGTACTCCCGGTCCTATAAGAGTTTTGGGTAAAAACACATAGATTAATAAACTATAAATATTATGTCATTTATAAAACTTCAACCAATAGGAAATATACTGCGTAGTTCAAATAGTCATAAATTTTTATATTAATAAAAATTGTACATAGAAATTTGAGAAATTATTATAAAATAGAGTAAAAAAGCCTTAAAACTCTTATATAATAGAACTGAGTGAATATTAAAATTAAATATGAGAGGTTCGTATTCAATATAAAAATGTTACAAGATAAAATTTAAAAACATGTATACTACTACTTAATTATTTTCAATATTTTTTAAAAAAATTTACTATTACGCGGATCTTATCTAGTTATAAAATAAAAGAAAGAGAATGAAAAGAAACAATTAAAAAGCAAAGCAAAAAGAGACAAATATCATTTTTGTGTAGAAAATATCACTTTTAGTTAAAAAAAACATCAATTATTATTTTGTGGTTAGTTGATAAAAAATTTCTTGGTTATACAGCCTGTATTTTTTAATATAGGTTATTGTGTTAATTATGAACAAAATTATCGTCATGAACCTAATTTTTCCTTTTTAAAAATGGTCAGTTTTTTTCTCAAAGAAAAAAAAAATGGTCAGTTTTCATACATTTGCTTTCACTCGACAAAAAGAAATTATGAGTATGATCACAACATGAGTGGACAGACGTTTCTGCAAGTTGCAATATATCTTGTTTTGTGGCTTACAAATGAAGTTGACGCCAGGGGAGAGAGATGAAGCAAAGATGCAACCTTTTGATTTTGATGCTTTAAATTAAATTCCATGGACCCAATCCACACAGAGAATAGAAAAAATAAATGTGATTTGGCTTTAGAGAAAGAAGTCCAATAATGCAGCATAATCAGTGTTTAAGTGAAACTAACTACATAGATTTATAGAATAGTGTTTGACTGTTTGAGTCATTATCCGTATTCAAACTCGCAAAACATACGTTATTAAAATCTATGTATACATAAATTTGAGTTAATTTAAACATTATCATTCAGTTATTTATTTATCGGTTGATGTTTTCACATTGGTTTTACTATTAAATTATTGTATGAACGAGTAAAGAATGTTTCATATTTTGAATCTTCATAATTGATAAAATTTGTCTGATGAAGAAGAAAAGAAAGATGAAATGTGCCTTTCATGGCGTGTGAGTTGTGACGTAAAGGAGAGACAAAATTGATTCTTCCTGCTACGTTGTTTTCTTCCCAAAGTGGAAATAACGAAAGATCTGAGAAGAGGAGACACTCAAAAATATCTAGGATCTAGCAAAACCACACAACTCAATTAAATAAAAATATATATCTTTCAAATAAATTATTCGAAAATTATGAAACGTATTGTTAATTTGTAACATATACAAATTGGCAAACTGTTATATATGCCAATTAATACTTAATAATTTGAAAAAAAAAAAAAAAAGACATTTTATTGTTTTCGGTGTTTAAGATCTCTATGTAACCGATTACGAAAAAGAAAAAAGAAAACATGTCACGACGACTCATGAGACGTAGGAACGTCAAAGACCATAGAATGGTAATACTATTATATGTGATCCTACAACAAGACACGGCCACCACAAATCTCTGTCACATTCTCTCCTTCCTTTTCAACCTTGTATATTATATTTACTTCTCTTTATTATTCGAATCTAAATCTCTAAAACTTCTTTTTTATATACACAACACACACGTCGAAACCACTAAAAATCTCTATTGCAAGAAAGAGAGTTCAAGAATGAAGAACACCCATTTGCCTGAGGATTCCAAGGAACCAATCTCTCCAAGATCTTCTCAAAGGGATCATATATTGGTCGAGAAACAAAGCAAGACGGCTACAAAGACATGTTTGCCTGAGACAACGGTGCTGTCAGGACGTGAGAGGCTGAAGAGACATAGAGATGAGGTTGCCGGAAAAGTTCCTATACCGGATAGTTGGGGAAAAGAAGGGTTGCTTATGGGGTGGATGGATTTCTCGGCCTTCGACGCTGCTTTTACTTCGAGCCAGATTGTTTCTGCTCGAGCTGCGTTAATGGTTGACGCTGGAGATGATGCCGGGGCTAGAGGAAGTAGGCCTCAACGCCTTCGAGTTGAGAGTTCTTGTTGATTCCTTTTTGTCTTAGAGAAATGTTTATGCAAACAATACTTTCATCTTGTTTTTGAAATGTTTATTAGATACCTATCTTCACATTGATTTTGGAATTTTGAACCACTGATACAATTATTCAAAGTTTCATATAGTTCACTTGTGTAATTGAATTGATTTGTAAATGGAATTGCGGGCAAGACAAACCTATTTTTTTGGCTATTATATAGTTTGATTTCGTGAACGTGGGTTGGAGGATAATTAACTTATTAGCTATTAAAAAATTAAGTGATATTGATTGAGAATTGTGTAGTGAAGGATTCATGCTTTTGTAACAACATGACATTTTCTGATCAAACGTTAGATTATGTTATCAACGTTATCATCAAACTGTCTATAATTTATGATTCTTTAATGCCTATTTTCAAGTTTTTCGATTAATCAAGATACTATCGATTTTTAATTTTGTAGTTTCTTCGATCGGGCTAGCTAGATATCTAAAGGTCAATAAGTTACTTGCGGCCGGTCACCATTTCTCGAATCCTAAAACTTAGCTTTATTCCTAAAGAAATTACACAAATTTAGTTGGTAGAGCCAACAACTCCGAGGCACACTCACTACTCCATGTCAATATCCGAGTCACTACTCTTTTACGTTTCTGATGTTACTATTTGCTTAGATGAAAAAACTATCTAATGCATTCTCTTTTAATATTGACATGTTTGAAAATGATAAGTTATATGCGAACGAACACTTCTCTTGGTAAAGATAAAAATTTGATCAGACATATATATACTCTCACACTAGACGTGATTAGGTCGATACATAATAATAATCTTTTTTTCCTTCAAACACTCTATTATATTACATTAAAAATTTACAAGCTTCCTTTGAAAAGGAGCCAAATACACTAATAATCTTACATAGGAGGATAAAATAAACTACAAATAACGATCTTAAAAAGTACATAAAACAAGCTTTAAAGCTTGACTTGAAATCATAAAAGTGACAAGATACATAAAAAGGACAACAAGTCCTAAAGGTAAAGAGTTGCCGCACACAGTGAGACCGCTCATGATGAAGGATAACCGACCACTGCCACATAGTCAACCACCATGATAGTCATTGCCGCAGACGTTGCAAAAGAATGAACGCGGTGTTTGGATTCCGTGCGTGCACCAAAGATCCCTGGAAAGGGTGGTCACACGCTGGACAAGACGAAAGTCTTGAAACCAAGAACCTGAAAGGACACTAGGAGAAGGTGTTATATTGCACAGAGCTTCAATTGCCATTACTATGCCTTCCAAAAGACACAATCGAAGAGGAGAGGAAGCAAAATCCTTAATTAGTTGTAAAAGCCATATGCCTACTTTTAGAGGGGCTTTCTTGAAGTATTTCCTAAAAAGATAGACATACGCTCTTCCATTTGAGATATAGAAGAGGAAGGAGCTCTCCTCAAGAGAGGAATTAGGCATCACAATTGCCATAAAAATAGCCATTTCATAAACAAAAACAATGTCATAGACAAAGACAATAAGGTCTCCGCTTACACATGTAATTCGATGATGAGAAACCAAACGCTTATTACATGATAGAACCGGAAGCGTTCTAGTAGTTTTATTATACCAAAGGACATAGGGATTAAACCATGGAAAGGAGGTATGGAAAGAACCTGGACATAGACTCACTTCCAGTCGACGGCTACGACACAAAGTACCCGTCCCTTGTGGTGACCAAGACTTTTGGTATCGGGTGGCTCCCTAGCCTCCACCGTACTTTTATGCAACTCCACAAATTCTCCCGTCACCTTTGCTTTGTGATGAAATCTTACAGTCTCACCTCCTAAGGGGGTGGATCCCTGTTTGGTTTCTTTGGTTTTGAAGGTAGTGAGGTTGTGCCTTGGCTTTTAACAAGAAAATATCACTTGTTAAATCAATTTGAACAAGAAAATATCACATGTTTTCATAAAGCATAAGCCTGGTCCGTGATTTTATGATACTTTAGAACCACCACAAAAACAATATAACACAGCTAGCTGTAGGAATGACTAAAACACCCATGTCACATTAATGACAACAACTATAAAATCAAGGTCATTACAGTATTTTCCAAACTCTTCTCAATCTCGATAGCTTCATCGTTCTGGTCGGCACAATTGAAATTGAAGTTGTTCTCTTCTCTTCCTTGAACTACAAGGGCAAAAGAGTGTATAATCTTGAGATGGGATCCAGGGACCAAAAAGTAAAATGGAGCTGGAGCTCAGCCTTAATCGGAGCAGTATCAGCAACAGCAGCGGCCTCACTCCTCAGCGCCAAGCCAAAAGATCCAACGTTCCACCTTATCTCCATAGACCTCACCTCACTGAAATTTAACCTCCCTATCCTCGACGCAGAGCTAATGCTTACCGTACACGTCACTAACCCTAACATCGCACCCATCCATTACTCTTCCACCACCATGACGATCCTCTACGATGGCACGGTTCTTGGCTCGGCCGAGGTCAAGGCTGGCTCGCAGCCGGCGAGATCTTGTCAGCTACTCCGGCTACCAGCGCGTCTTAACGGGATGGAGCTTGCGCAACACGCGCGGCAGTTCTTTTCTGACGTGGCGAAGAGAGAGATGAAACTTGAGGCTAAGCTTACGATTGAAGGAGCGGCTAAGGTTATGTGGTGGGATCATAGTTTTAGAGTCCACGTGGATAGTTTCGTAACCGTTGATCCTGTCTTTCTTGATGTTATTGGTCAAGAGAATAAGTCTCAGATGGATCTGTTTCTTACTTGAAGACTTGAAGTTAATTTAATTGTACCATTTTTAGATTGTGGTTAATTTAATATATATTTTTTTCAGTTATTGAAAAAGTCTTTTGAATTATATTTAGCTTTAGTTTAAATTTAAAATGACTATCTTAACCATAAAAACAAAATACTTTCAAATTATTGTCGTTTTAATAGTTAAACTTTGTTTCAAATTAGTTATCGTTTCATGTTTTTAATACCCATTTTTGAGAGATCTTTTAATTTCATCACTATTATTTTAGCATATATCAATGTATTAATTAGGAATAAAACAAAAAAAAAGTTAATAATTTTATTAATACGTGTGAAATAGCCTTAATCCACATTTCCACAATTAATATGAAAGTTAGATAATTTACACTGTATAAGCTTATATCTATGTTTAATTGGTGGATATTAAACTAAAAAATATGCATTAACTAGATTTCAAACAATGCTTTTGAATACAAAACATTTGTGTTAATTATGGGAACCAAAACTTTCTATATTTAGTTATGTTTGAAATGTTGTATGTCAAAATTGAACTCCCTTGTCTTAACATTCAAATGGAAGTGTTAATCTACCAAGTTCTAAGATCAATTTGGTTTAATATAAGATGAATTTACTATATCTATTTTTCTCAGTTTCACTGCAAAGCTTCAATATAAGAGTCTTTGTTTAGTCATTTCTTATACAAGATAGAGTAAAAACTTTTTAAATTTAGCTGGTCATATTCAAAAAGTTATTATTTTATTTTATTATCAAATTGTTTTCAAAACTATACATGTCCAATTAAAGATCGGCTATTAATTTACAGTGTTTTTATTATATGTTCCCTAATTTTATTTTCGAAACTCTTTTCTCTTAATTTGGTCAATCGACTGGTAACTTCTTTAATAAAAAAATAGGAGAAATATAATATTATTTTAATATCTTCAAATAAATAATTTTTTTTACATAATTCTTTTTTGCTAGAATGTTTATTTCATTTTGTAACACTTGCAACACTTGTTATGTATAAAATAAAATGGAAATATTTATGAAAAAAAAATGTTTATCTCATATACTATCAATTAAATGTCAAAAGTCGACTTTTCTCTCTTATTTTCTCTGCCTTCTCTCTAAGCTTTCTAAGCTTTCTTCTGTTACCCAGGAATTATTAACGTCGTCCATTTGATAGGGCCTTAAGAACTTCTCTCTCAAAAAGAGACTTGCCTCTAATTGAGCAGAGCTTTCGTCCGAAGATTTCTCCATTTTCTGTCGGCTTTGAGTTGCAAATTTTATGTCTACTTCTCAGTTTTTGGTTGGTCTATTTTTCTTAATAGTTGGTAATCTCAAGTTTAGAAGATCAGCTGGTCCCTTAGATCTGAAATTTTTCAGAGTTCTGGTTTGGTGGTATGGTTTCTTCTAAAGGTATGGAAATGGATTTAGATAAGGCCATTCAGGAGATGTCATTAGATGAAAAACCTCTTGTTCTTTCAAATCAAGCAAAATTTTGTTCAGTTGAGAAGAATTATTGCAGTATTATGGGTCGGTTCTTAAATCCCAGTAATCAAAAGATGTCTAATTAGATATTAGAGATGTCTAGAATCTAGAGGATTCAGAACAGAATTAGAGGCCTTATCTCAAGAAAGATTTCAGTTTTTCTTTAAATCAGAAGATGATTTAGATGAAATCTTAAAAACAGGAGTCTGGACACAAGATGATTGGTGTGTTGTAATGGAAAGGTAGATAGAAAAACCTCTGGCTGATTATCTGATGTTCCTTCCAGTTTGGATTCGTCTCAGAAAGATTCCAGTCAATTATTACACGAATGAGACGATTCAAGAAATAGCGATTGTGCTGGTAAAGTTTTACAGGTTCTTTTTGACTCCGAAAAATCTCAGGCTCAAGACTATGTTCGTGTTCGAGTTCTTATTGATATCAGGAATCCTATAAGGAACTCAAAAGAAGTTCAGCTTCCTTCTCGGGAGCTAGTTTTGATAAGTTTTGATTATGAGAGAATCTGAAAAAGGTGTTTTCAGTGTCAAAGGTTAACACATGAAAAGATTATGTGTCCTTTTAAACATCCTGATGAGTTGGAAATCTCTTTCTCCACATCTAAAAGCTTGAACAAGAAGAAAGGCTCAGCAGGCTCCTCCTAAACTGCTTGCTGATGCTGTAAAAGAGACTTCAATTAAGAAAAAGTTAGTCTTACTGGAGAAGATGAATGATGAAGTCTTTTCAGGTTTTCCAGATTTTGTTTTCTCCGCTGATATTAAATCTAGAGACTTGGATGCTAGTTCTTCTGGGTTAAGTGTGAAACAGAAAAGTCCTAGAAAAAGGAATTCTTGTTGGATGAAAGAAGCCAAAGCAAAAACTGATATTTATGAAGAAGAAAAGGTTAGTAATGATGATAATTGGAAGCAGTTTGATAAAGTTTTTAAGAGAAAGCTTCGCTTTCAAGGAAGAGATCATCTAAATGCCTTAAGAAGGACAGAAACACGGTGGTTCTAGAGGAACCGCCGTTGGATTAGTAAGGCATCTTAAGATGGAATTGTCAAGGTTTAAGGAATTCTTGGACAATTCGACATCTTAAGGAAATGAGAAAGGATCATTTCTCAGATATTTATTCCTTATGGACACAAAGAATTTTGACGATTTTGGTTTAAAGATCTTTAGGGAACTTGGTTATGATAAATTACATACAAGTGAACCAGATGGTAAAAGTGGAGGTTTGGCTATTTTTTGGAAAGATCAACTGGATATTAAATTTCTTTTTGAAGATAAAAACTTGATGGATTTGCAGATCTCCTCAGGTAAAAAAAGTTGGTTTGTTTCTTGTGTATATGGAAATCCAGTTTCAGATCTTAGTCCTTTGCTATGGGAAAGAATTAGTGATTTTGGTGTTGATAGAAAAGAAGCTTGGTGCATGATAGGTGATTTCAATGATATCCTTTCTAATAAGGATAAGCTAGGTGGTCCTTTTAGACCCTTATCATCTTTTAGATCTTTTAGAAAGATATTAAGTATGTGTGATATGCAAGAATTGGGCAGTACTGAAAACAGCTTTACTTGGGCTGGAAAAAGAAATTGTCAGTGGATTCAATGTAAGCTTGATAGATATTTTGCAAATTCTGCTTGGTTTGCAATGTTCCCTAATTCTCATCAATGGTTTCTTGAGAGATTAGGTTCAGATCATCGGCCTGTATTAGTAAAATTCATCAATGACCAAGAAATATTTCGTGGCCAATTCAGATTTGATAAAAGAATAGCAGATGATCCTTCTCTGTTGAATGTTATTCAAAGTTCCTGGAACAAAGAAATATCATAAGGTAAACATTCATCCTTTTTTAGCATTGCAGAGTGTAGGAAAAGTATTAGTAAGTGGAAAAGGTCAACTGATTGCAATTCTAAAGAAAGGATTCAGAGGTTGAGGAAAGAGTTAGATGATCAAGTTAGTCGTAGATTTCCTTGTTGGGAAAGGATTAATGTCATTAAAGATCAGTTGAGTATTGCTTTTCATGAAGAGGAAATTTATTGGAGGCAAAAGAGTTCAGAGAAATGGTTAATGGATGGTGATACTCAATTTTTTCAGGCGTTTGTTAAATCAAAGAGAATTGGGAACTCTTTGAATTTCTTACTTGGTGAGAATGGAGAAGAGCTATATCTGAGCAAAGAAAAAGGACAGGTTGCTTTTTTTTTTTGAAAAGCTGTTTAAGACTTCGTCTCTGATCAACTTGGCTTTATATTTAGAGGGGTTTCAGTCTAGAGTCACATCATCAATGAATCAAGATTAATCAAGGATGTAACTGAGCAAGAAATTTGCAATGCTGTATTCTTTATTAACAGTGAAAGGGCATCGGTCCAGATGGTTTTACAGGACTCTTCTTTCAGAAATACTGGTCAGTAGTAAAATTTCATGTTATTGAAGAGGTTCTTGGCTTCTTTAAAACATGTGTTCTTCCTGAGGAATGAAATCATACCCATTTATGCTTTATCCCAAAGGTTCCAAATCCCCAGAAAATGACAGAAGTGAGACCAATAAGCTTGTGCTCGGTTTTGTATAAAATTATCTCCAAAATCATTTCAAATAGGCTCAAACTACATCTTCCAGAAATTGTTTCTCCGACGCAGTCTGCATATGTGGCTGAAAGGTTAGTTTCTGATAATATCTTAGTTGCTCATGAAATAATGCACAACCTAAGAACTAATGACAAGATGTCCAGTGAGTTTATGGCTTTCAAAACAGATATGTCCAAGGCTTATGATAGAGTAGAATGGGCTTTTCTGGAAAAAATTCTCATAGCCTTAGGTTTTGATAAGAAATAGATTACATGGATCATGGGTTGTGTTACATCTGTTACTTACTCAGTGCTAGTTAATGGACAACCACATGGATTCATCAAACCTGAAAGAGGTATTAGGCAAGGAGATCCTCTATCCCCTCTGCTTTTTGTCTTATGTACGGAGGCTCTTATTCATCTCCTAGATCAAGCAAAAAGAGAAGGAAAAGTTACTGGAATTCAATTCAATAATATATGTCCTTCGATAAATTATCTCCTGTTTGCTGATGATACTCTCTTAATGTGCAAAGCTAATAAAGAAGAATGTGATGAAATTATGTTGTGTTTATCTAAGTATGAGAGATTATCAGGTCATATGATAAATTTAGATAAATCAGCGATTACATTTGGAGTTAATGTGAAGACTGAGATCAAGAATTGGGTTAAGATGAAATCTGGTATAATGATGGAGGGTGGAGCAGGAAAATACTTAGGCTTGCCGGAATGTCTTAGTGGTTCTAAACAGCAGTTGTTTGGGTACATTAAAGATAAGCTTTTAGATAGAATGACTGGATGGTATGCAAAAACACTTTCTCAAGGAGGAAAAGAGATTTTGCTGAAGTCTATAGCAATGGTTTTACCAGTTTATGCCATGGCATGTTTCAAGCTGCCCATTAGTCTATGTAAAGATCTGACAAGTGTGATGATGGACTTTTAGTGGAATAATCTCCAGAATACAAAGAAGATTCATTGGCTAAGCTGGCAGAAATTATCTATGCCCAAGAAGTTAGGAGGTATTGGATTCAGAGATCTGCAATGTTTCAATCAGGCTCTTTTAGCTAAACAAGCATGGAGATTGCTTAATGACAAGGATAGTCTCTTCTCACAAATTTCTAAAAGCAGGTATTTCTCAAATACATACTTTCTAAATGCTTCATTTGGAACTAGACCTTCTTATGCTTGGAGAAGCATTCTCTATGGTAGAAAATTATTAAATGAAGGTTTAAAGAGAGTCATTGGCAATGGCAAGAAGACAAATGTATGGATAGATAAATGGATCTTTGATGGAAACCCTAGAAGAGCTTTAGGTCTTCATTCCTTAATGGATATTGATATGAAAGTTAATCATCTTATAGATCCATCCAATGGAAATTGGAATTGGAATAGACTTAAAGAGTTATTTCCTCAAGAAGAGATAAATGTCATCTCAAGACAAAGACCATTATTATCCAGAGAAGATTCTTTTTGTTGGGCAAGAACAAATAATGGTATGTACTCTGTGAAGTCTGGTTACGACTTAGATAGTAGAAAAGTGCATCATAACCTTTATGTGGAAGCTGAAACAAGACCTTCTTTAAGTCCACTTTTCGAGACTCTTTGGAAAATAAAGACAGTTACAAAAATCAAAGCTTTAAGAGGATCTCTTGCTGTAGAAGACAAGTTCACAACCAGAAATATTTACAAAAAGAATGGCTGTCAATTGTGTGAAGAAGAATTTGAAACTGTTAATCATATTCTGTTTCAGTGTCCTTTAGCAAGACAAGTATGGGCCTTATCCAATGTGTCATACCCTGTTCATTGTTTTGGTGATTTAATCTTTGCCAATATGAACCATCTGATTCAAGTGTCCCAAGTTAATACTATTCTGCAAGACATAAGATTTGTCAACCCTTGGATTTTGTGGATTCTATGGAAAAACAGAAATAAGATGCTTTTCGAAGGAGAGGGAGCTTGGGCCAATAAGATTGTGGAAAAAGCTTTTGAAGATGGTCACTTATGGTGGATTGCTCAAAACAAAGGAATACAAAAGGATCACAATGAAACTCAGCAAAATAAATGGAGCCCTCCTATGATGGGAGAACTTAAATGTAATATTGGATTTACTTGGTATAGGAAAAAAGCTTTATCTGGTGCATCATGGGTGGTTCATAATTCATATGGAAAGGTGTTACTTCACAGTCAAAGAGCTTATACCCAGGTGCACTCTCTTACTAATGCTAAATTAATAAGTTGGGCATGGGCTTTAGATAGCATGAATAGGCATCATTTTCAGGAAGTTACTCTTGGAGCATCCTCAGTTGAAATTATTCAAGCTCTCCATAAACCAAATGAATGGTCAGCTATGGTAGGTCACATTGCTGAGCTTTTGAGTTTCACAAAAGATAAAACTGATTGGTCTATGATAATGGAATCTCAAAGATGCAACAAAGTAGCTTTTGAAATAGCAAAGAGTGTGTTAAAAGGATTACGACTGCAATCCTATGTTGCTACTGGTCATCCTAAGTGTCTTTCAGAGGTATTTGCTAAAGATTATGTTAAAATGAAAGAGCTTATGCTTTGATAATTGGTGTTGCTCAAGAAAGGTTTGACCGCTAAGAGGAGTTAGAGCGTTGAAAGTTTTGTCTTCCTTGACTTATCATGAAGAAGTCGGTTTATTTTACATTACCTTATTGATCTAATCGATTTGATATGATCTTTTGTTGGGTAGTGTTTTTATAATTCTATCTTCACGTCTAAGTTTTATTTTCTCTTCTTTCAACTTTTACAGACTTATCTTCTTTTCTTTTCTTATTTTACTTTTTTGTTGTTTGCCTCTTTACCTTTCTATAAAGTTTTCGTTTTTTTCTTCTTCTTGACCTTGTTTTATTTTTACATCTCTCTTTTCTTTCTACTTTTTTCTCTTTTTACTGTTACTTTATCATGGCTTATGAATTATGAGACGAGCTACAAGACTTGAGGCTAAGTCAAGATGACCCTGAAATCTTTATACCTCACTATGCATACGCTAAAGCTGTTAGACGTAATCGGTTAAGCTTAATTGCCAGACCATTGAATCCAAGAGCTCAAAGCCTGCACAATATTGTTTCCTTGTTACCAAGTTCATGGGGTCTTGCTTCAAGAGTGCATGGAAGAATTCTGGATAATACATATATTCAGTTTCTCTTTCAATCAGAAGTAGATCTTCTTGTTGTTCAAAGAAGTGAACCATGGATTTTCAATAACTGGTTTGTTGCTTTTCAGAGATGGGAGGATTTTCCAGATATTGATTTTCTTACATCAGTAGACCTCTGGGTTCAAATTCAAGGTATACCTCTACCATATGTATCAGATGAAACAGTCACGCTTATTGCTAGAAGACTGGGAGAAATTGTGGAAGTAGATTTTAACGAAGCTACTTCAACCCAAATTGCCTTCATCAGAGTAAAAATCAGGTTTGGAATCACAAATGTCTTAAAGTTTTATCGTAGAATCAGGTTTAGATCATGAGAAACTGCAATAGTAAGGTTTCAGTATGAGCGTTTAAGGAGACTTTGCAGTAACTGTTTCAGAATGACTCATCATAGAAATCAATGTCCTTTTCTTCAAAGAATTCCTGAGAATCTGGTAGCTCCAGTGATGTCTGAAAGGAATTGTCAAATAAGAGATGGTTTGAATGATGAGATTCATACGCCTGGTCTGAATTCTCATTCTCAAATCTCTGAGAGATACTTTCCTGATCCAATTTCTCAACCTCCAAGACCAGAAACTCCTCCGCTCAACTCAGATGAAGTAGCGGCTGCTAGCCCTCATTTCTATCCATCAAACCTGGAAAATGTCAAACACTTTGTTGTTCCAATACCACAATATGTTTCAAGGAGAATGGTTTCTTCATCTGGTTCTAATAGCACCCCAAAATCTGAAAATGAAGTAATGTCATCAGGCTTAAAGAAATTTGAAGTTGGTGAATCATCCAAGCGACATCGACTTATCATTGTCAAAGAGACAAACAGAAAACAAAAACAAAAGGTTCAGGACGACGAGTACAGAGGAATTCAGATACCTCCAAAAAAGAGATAATTTCACTCTGCAAATACTGTCAGTTAGTAGGAAAAAGAAAAACACTTTTGGATCCTGCTTGTCTTCTTGCAGGTGATTAGTAACTTTCTAAGGTTAGGATAACCTTATGCTGATATCTCAGTCACTTTTTGGTTAAATCGGCTGTCAAGTTTAAGTTTTATCTGAAGAAAACCAGTAGTTTAATCTGCAGTTTAGTTGAAAAAGGATTTGTCTTTCTTCGTTTGACAATCCACCGTTGTATCCCAATGTACTGTTGTTTTGATATACATTAGGTTTGAACCCGCAGTACACCGAGGGACTATTTTTATTTTTATTCTGTTTCTAAAACATTTAAATATTTTAGTAAATACATGTACATTTATTTTTGAAATAATTATCATTAACATTAGTTATGTTTTTCTTTAAATATTTATAAGTTAAAATATTTCTACCATTAAAAATTTAATAAAATGTATGTACTGAAACGGTTGCGGACATGTATATACTTTGACGGATTTCATAGGATGGTTAATTTTTTTTTTGGTGTGAAGGATGGTTAATTATTTTGTGAGTTAAAATCTATAATATATGAAATAAATTAATATTTTTAGCGTTAGTTCAAACCCGTAATGTCATGTCGGTTCTGAAACAGATTTAATGATTTTAACTCGCAAAAAATATCCTACAAAACCCATGGGAGTATATAGTCTGCACCCATGTGTTAACCTGTCATGTGAGGTGTGATCCACAACAAATTTAATGACTTTAACCTGCAAAACTATGATTAATTTGATTAGGAAGAAATTTTTTTTCATGTTTAAGGAAAATTATATTATTTAATTGATTATCTAATTAGTATTTAATACAAATAGTAGTGGTTTCGATTTTTTTTGAAAGTTGGGATTATGGATAAATAATTGTTTAAAAAGTGGAAATCTTATCAAAATTTAATAAATCATAAATTAATAAATATAAATATTTAATATTAATGGTATGATTGTAAATATATTTCAAGTTCAAGATTTATTTGTTAAATGTATCTAAAAATGTATATATAGATTAATAAACAATATTTGATAAGGGAAGTCTCTTTAGTCAAGTGGTTACAGTACTACCTCTGCGACCGATCCTAAATTCGATTCCATTAAGTCACGTTATTGTAGGGATTGGCTATGAATCGGGCCTTGTCGATTCAGTGATAAAAAAAAACAACACTTGATAAAAAAAAAAAAAAAAAAAAATGTCAAAAGTCTTAACATATCCGTAAACAGTTAACTTTTCATATATCAAAGAAGGAACCGTACAGTCTTCTTCACCGTAAATGGCATTTCGTAGGGTTTTACTCTCTCACCTCCGCCGATCTCGTCACACTTACTCCTCTCTCTCTCCTCACCATGTCTCCGCTCCGGCACATCGGTCAATTGCTATCGGTCTTTTCCAAACCCGATTCTTCTCCACTCCCCCGGACATGGACTCTGAGCTGACTCGACTCAGAGACGTTTCAATCGATGGACTTGGAAGCAATGGTCATGGGTTAGAGTTGGGCGATTTAAGCCAAGATTTGATCGGAGCTGGTGTGTCAAACTATGATTACTTGACTCGACCTGTGATCTCGTTGCTTGACTCATACCATGACCTTACTGGATTGCCTTGGTAATAACAATACATAGTTATCTGCTTATTGCAGTTCAGATTGATGGAAAGTTTTGAGTTTTCACCTCGTAATTGACAAATCAAGATTCGTAGTTTTGTGTCTTTTTGAGGGTTTTGCGAAATTTATTAGTTTTGTTAATTTGCCTCAGATGAATTGGTCAGGTGGGTAGTGATTGCTTCGTCTACTGTGGCTTTCAGAACGACTTTGCTTCCTGTACTGATTCTTCAGCGCAAGCAAACGAAACGGATTTCACAGTTCCTACCTAAGTGTGAGCATTTTGTGGCCCTAATGTTTCTTCAAGTTCTGAACTCAACATTGGTTGTTGTGAAAGCATTGTAAAATGAAATCCTTCTGTTCACTTTTGATAATGATTAGATGCTGATGATTTGATAGTGGTATTTTTGTAGTACCGCCTTTCTGGCCTCCACAGGGTTCAGGAAGGAGTGTTATTGATCAGTTTAAGCTTTTCCGGAAGGAAAGAAAAGCTATCGGGTGCCCTTCGTTTTTGTGGGTTCCTGCTTATTTCTCCATCCAGGTGATACTTCTTATCTTCTTGAGGAACTAGAAGTAATCTTATATTCCATGCCGCTCATAGTTCTGTAGAAATTTTGAATTTCATAGCCCTGTTGACTCTTCCATGACTGAGTCAATGAGACCATATTTATGGAGCTTAGATGGCCAGTTTTGTGTTATTAGTGCGTCTTTTAGTTATTACCATATGGAGCTTAGATGGCTAGTTTTGTGTTATTAGTGCGTCTTTTAGTTATTACCACTTACGTAACATTCTTTGTGGGTGTAAATATATTGTGTCGAATGACATGAGATATAGTTCTTTGAGTGGCAAGAACTGTAGGCTTACTCCCTTCATTTTTTCGTCTGGCAGATTTCATGTTTTTTCTTGTGGATAACTAGCATAAGAAGAATGTCACTTACTCATCATCCTGGATTTGATTCGGTAAGTCACCAGCCAGTATATTTGGATCACTTATAAGCATAGTTTGAAATTATATATTGAAGGACTATTGTTTTCTTGTATATCTGGCCTTCTATCGTAATTCAGCTTATGTTCTGGAAAATGTCTTCTGCCTCACTCTCCTTTTGATAGAATCCCTTGTTCCATTGGTTGCAGGGTGGAGCTTTATGGTTTCAAGATTTGACTGAAATTCCCAATGGTCTTTATGGTCCACTTTTCCCCTTTTTAATTGCTGGTTTGCATTACACAAACACGCAGGTATATACTGTTGTTTCTCTTGTTGCATGCCACATCGTATCAACTAGAATAATTTCTGCTGAACTATACTTCTTGTATTTTCTGCTTGTTTGAAATATATGTACATTTTCCTGTAGATAACTTTTACAGCATCTTCAGTTCACAAAGTTGATAAATTCGCGGAATTGGCAAAAGTGAGTTTTTCAACTTTGTCGTCAATATCTCAAATGTTCTTGATGCATGTTACATAACAATTGATGTGTGTTTATGTATCTGCAGGCTTACAAGACAGTTCTGAATCTTTTGACAGTTGCTCTTTATTTCCTTTCATTCCAAATGCCTCAGGTAGATTAATCTCTCATCATATACCCCCTTCTGAAGCTCACATATTCTTGTTTCCGGTTATGTTGGTACAAAAAAAGGTTCTAGCCAGATAGTCTTTTCTATTATCGTGACTATATTTTGATCCCGTTTCAGCGTAAGGTCATTCAACTATTTACTTGACTTAAATACTTTTTAAAAATCTGTATTGGCGACTAATCTTGAAACTATGCCATTCAAACTAGACCCTTTCCTTTTCAAGAGTATGTGATCTTCCATTGTAAACCTAGTGTCTCGCTGAGTTTTGTTATGAGCTACTGCTCTCAGTTTCATTTATTCTCTTTTTTTTTTCTTGTCATAATTACTTCACAGGGAAGTCTGCTCTACTGGGCTACCAATTTGTCATTCAGCATAGCTCAGGTTTGTTCTAAAGATTGCAGTCTAAGATCTACTAATGGTGTGAAATTTATGGTTTGTCTGATGTGGTATCTATTGGGACAAGCTTTCTCTAGACCAAAAAATGAGAGTCTCGAATTCAGGCAAAACTTGAGATCATAGTTAAACTGGTTAGATATAGAATTTGTGAAAATTGGCCAAATCAAGAAATTATTTAGGGTTCGTAATCTTGAATTCATGTAAACTAAAAACTCTGTTACCTAGTGGCAAGTTCTACTCAGCATCTGAGTCAGGGATAGATGTTGCGGGTGTTTGACTTGAGGACCCAAAGCTTATCGTAGACGTTAGCCCTAAGTTACTGATAACTCTGTAGTAATTAGTCAAAAGTTTAGTAACTCTGTCTAGGGAGATTGGTTATGCTAGTTATGGGTAGAAAAGAGTTTACAATACATCACTTATGGTCTGTATCTCTCTGTTCACAACAACTCTACCTTCCCATTTACATTAGATATGTAAGTACCCTTTGGTTCCCTCATATAGTGCATTGGCTTTGTAGCAATCAATCCTCAACCATCCTGTTGTAAGTGCTAAGTTGGGTCTACAAGGAAACGACACTGTTCAGAAAGAGGCTGGAAATCCTATATTGACAAACATTAATGAAGCGCAACTCACTGATTCATCCTCGAAAGGACGCTTGATCTCAGTGCATAACTTAACCCCTAAAGAGTTGGTTGCTGTAAGTCGATGTCATGGATCGGGATCTTTTAACAATATTTAATCTTCCACATCTTTGTTACTAATGTGAACAGCTTTCCTTACCAGCTTTCTGCCAAATACTTGTCCGGAGGGCACAAAGAAAAATCAATTCCGCTATTAAGGTAACTATGTAGCTAGGATTTCTTCTCATCGGAAAAAGCATATCCTTGGATCCGTATTTGTCGATGTGGCTGTTCCAGTGACTTAAGTTGTGTTTTTTTTTTTCTTTTCAGATTGGCATTAGAAAAGGATCCTGAATATCTTCAAGCTATGATTATTCTTGGCCAGGCTTTATATCAGAAAGACCAGTTCGCTGAAGCTGCAAAATACTTAGAGGAGGCTGCTTCAAAGGTGAGATGACGACGTTCTTTGATCTCATTCTTTATGATATCTAATAAGAAACCTATAACCATATTAATCGGAGGTAATTATGATCCTCTCAGCTTCTTGATGCTTGTCCAACAGAAGTTGCAGAACTCGATCTTTTAATTGTTGCATCTCAATGGGCAGGTGTATCCAATATTCGACAGGTGCATTATTGACACACTTTATGTTTTCACCTATCTTTTTGTACACGTTGATACTCAAAAGAATTATTCGCTCATGGCTTTAGGGAAAGACATCAGAAGGAATCACACACCTTGAAAGAGTAGCAAACATGGAAGAGCCTGAAGATCCCAAGAGCAAAGCTCATTATTTGGACGCATTGGTTCTCTACTCAAGGTAGAAAGATTAACAAGTAAATTAGTCTCAACTCTCAAGCGTTAGGTCTTGTGTAATGTGTTGACCATTTTTGTGTTCAGTGCTATATTTAACGAAGGAAGGAGAGATGAAGCTGCAAAGTATTTGAGAAGAGTGGTGGCTTATGATCCATCCTTCAGTGAATTGCTGAAACAATGCGAAGAAGATGATACCGATACCATTCCCACTTCTTCTTCATCTAATTCTACCCACAAAAGTTCATAATTTTTTTTTTGTTTTTGTTGTTTTCTTGCCTTAAACTTTACTGATTTTATTTTGGGGGGTTGGACCATTGAAATCGATTTTTTTGTTTTTTTTTTGTTTTTAGATAAATAAGAATATGGATAGCTTATCTTCCATTCTATTCAAATTAAGTATGTGTATACGAATATTATTATACAGTAAAAAATAAGAGCAAATACATATTTATTTTCATATTCTTACATGGCTTAATCCCCACATTAAGGTTATATTACTTATATAGAGATGAAAATTTATTGGTTCAACCAAAATGTTAAAATATCTAAAAGACTTTTTCTCTCTTCTCTCTCTCAAATCTTTGAGAGAGAAAAAGCTTTCGTTTTCATTTTCCGGCGAAACTTATCGTCAGGTTTTTGTCTCCGGCTAAATCCAGATATATTTCTCGCCTAAATGCGAGTTTATCATAGTCTTAGTGGTTATTTCTTTTGTTTTCTCTTCTTTTTGCAGAACCTGATAGATTTCCTTGTGGTTTAAGGAAGTCAAAGCCGAGTAGTGGACGGAGCTTCTAGATCGTCGGATTGCTCGATTCCATTCATGAGGGGTGTAAATCCTCATACCTTATTAGGACCATTAGATTGGCTATGGATGACGGTTTCTCCTTGGGTTTGTGAATCGTGAAGAAAGGAATTCGGTGGCTGGTGAAGAACGGATTAAGAGAGCGTGTTCTGCGAATGATCTGACATCTCACCTTCTCGCGTCTTCCGGGGCTTAACAAATCTGAAAATTCAAGTTTTTCTATTTCTTTCATACTCGGAGAAAGCTGCAGAAAGATTATGGTGAATTTCGGAGTTAGAAGCTGAAATTTGACAGACCCATATTGTGGACAAAGTATTTTTACTTACCGGAAAATTTGGCTGTGGTCGGAGTTTCAGCTCCGGTGGAAAGGCGGTGACAGTAACATGAGTCGGTCGTCGCAATTCCCCTTCAACATGCACGCAAACACATGTTTTATACATGTCCCTTATTAACCCATTCCTTTTGTTATGTGCTTATAATACTTTTGGGTTAATTGGGCTTTTATGTTTTGTAATTGGGCTCCTATTCACCATGTAAACTTTTTAAGACTATTAATGAAATAGTTGGCGACAAAAAAAAATGTTAAAATATCTTTATTAGATGGTAATTATAATATGTGAGAGTTTATTGTCTTATGGAAATAAGATTGAATAATGTGTACCATCTACACAATTAATGTAAACATTTAACAATTAGGGTTTGGTACCAATCTCCCTACCTTTTGTCAACTACAGTAATTCAAATCCTTCCCTATCATTTCTGACTTCTATTTTCACTAGTTGATTCGTACACTTACTATGTACTAAATTATGAAGTGGTCTATAAGCTCACGACCAAAACATATTCTCTTCAAACAAATCTGTTCTTTGTTTTTTTTCCCTCCAATAATTTTCGATCAGAGTCGAGGTCAATGTTTACAGACTGTTGTGAAAAACTTGGACAGAAATTAAAAATCTCCCATGGGGAGGTGTTTGCAACAATTGTTTGGGCTAGCATATCTGCACATGTATTCTGTTCTCGATGGCGAAAGGAGAAGGTCAGATGTAAATAGATGGCGCCATTGTGTTATCGTATCGAGATAAGGTTTTAACCTGTGATTGAGACCGTCTTGGTTGAGTAGACGTGTGATATTTAAGTTATCACCTTCAAAGATCATCGATCTGTAGCCTAGACCCCAGCTGCATTGTATAGCCCATAATAGACTAGAACATTCAGATTCTGCTGGAGTACGACATCCTTGAAATTTTCCCATGCCACAATGTAACACATGACCATTTGAGTTTCTGATTATCCACCCGAGTCCTGAGGCCCTGTCACCATCATGGTGTGAGGCGTCATAATTGCATTTAACCAACCCAGGCTGTGGTTTGGTCCACCTTGAATTTCTCCTAATTAAGTGTCCTTTGGGTGATTAGACTGCACGCGTAGCTGTATGATTTAACCATTCCTCTGCATCTGTTGAAGCTTGAGTGGTGATTTCTGTCACCGTGATGTTCTTTTTATTGAAAAAAGATCATTTCTTCCTTTCCAGATTCTCCATAACAGCTAAAAAGGTAAAGAGCGAACCATAGGATCCACAGTTGTGTATTTGAATAAGATAATAAGATCCAAAAGCTTATCTTGTAACGATTTCCTTGGGTCACTAAGTTGATCTGTTGGATAACCTGCCTTTCTCTAGACCATAGCAACATAAGGGCATGAAAAGAGCATGTGATATGTTGTTTCTATTGTTGAACAGCATCTAGCACATTATGGATTGAATTTTATGTTTTGTCTGAGCAGATTTTCGCCCACTCCAATGGCCCGTGATGCCACCCTCCATAGAAAATGCTTTATCTTTGGTGTTATTGGTAGTTGCAATATGCCAGAAGCAAGTGCATGGGAAGTTGCTAGGGGCGGTTTTGGACCACGGTGGTCACTTGTATTATGCAATGCCATCCAATATCCAGATTTAACAGTGTAGTTTCCATCTTTTATATAACTCCAGAGGTAGTTATCAGGAACTGGCGTTGTAGGTAGGAAGATTTTGTGTATCAAGTATCGATCTTCAGGAACCACTGCAGAACAAATTTTTTCATCATTCCATTGGCGAGTTAGTGGATCAATAAGATCTTCTACTAGAAGAGTTGTATCCGACGTAGGTAGTAGCTGGGGAGCGCGTGGAGGCATAGTTGGTAACCATGGGTCAGTACCAAGTACAGTGCTATGGCCATCTCCTATTCTAATTTGGAGTCCTTTGTGTAAAAGCTCACGTCTAAACAGTAACGAACTCCATCCATATGATGCTTTATTCTTCTATTTTTTTTTGCTGTGAGAATGCTTTCATCTCGAAAGTATCTTGCTTTTAGGAGTCGGAATAAAAGACAGTGAGGCCATTGGATTAATTTCCACATTTGGTTTGCTAACAAGGCTTGGTTGAACAAGTGAAGGTCACGGAACCAGAGTCCACCTTCTTTTTTTGGTACAATCATCTTCTTCCATGCCACCCAAGACATTTTTCGTTTATCTGTAGTTGTTACCCACCAAAACCGTGCCATCATACTATCCAATTTAGAACAGAGTTCCACAGGGAGTTGGAAGTAGTTCATCGAGAAAACTGGCATCGCATAGCCCACGGCTTTGAACAAATCTGTTCTTTGTTATGTAGAGAAGATAGTTCCTTAGAAGATAAATAACATAATAAGTTTATGTACTGCACATGTATGAACGTCAAGCTTAATATCAATTTTATGTCAACAACTAGACTAGGTATTAAACTCCGATTAACCAGAAAAGGTGAAGAACGACCGGAGAAGAGTAAAGGTGGAAAACACCGTTTTATTAATCTGATCAAAAGTTTGTTACAAGATCTTAATCCAATTAATGTTTATCCTTGAGCTTATATACTCAACACTAACCAGAATATAATCTCGGTTTACTAAGATAATCGGACCAAATTATAAACCATCTATCCTAATACACCCCCCTCAAGTCTTTAGCTTCAAAATGTCTGGTTGGGAAGATAGTGACATGAGCTTGAGCAGATGATGGAAAGGTCCATGTTGACGAGGTTTCGTGAGTATGTTAGCATGTTGGTTCTCGGTTGGGACATGTAATGTTCATAGAGTACCTGCTTTCACCTGATCACGAACAGTGTGGCAGTCGATTTCAATGTGTTTGGTGCATTCATGGAACACCAGATTCATGGCAATGTGAAAGACTTGTTATCGCAAAACAGCTTTGCAGGACATGTTACTTTGACGCGGAGATCTTTGTGTAGTTGTTGTAACCATATGATCTCACAAGTCGCATGGGCCATTGCTCGATATTCTGACTCTGTACTACTCCGACTTGTGACAGCTTGTTTCTTCGACTTCCAAGAGATTAGAGAAGTACCCAGATAGATGCAATAGCCTGTAATTGATTGTTTAGTTTCTGTGCAAGTACCCCAGTCAGCATCTGCAAAACCATTTAAGCACAGCTCTGTATCTGCAGAGTACATCAAACCTTGACCAGGATTAGCTTTGATATAGCGTAGAACCTTATGTGCAGCCTGCAAATGTACATCAGAGGGAGCTGATATGAACTGACTCAGTTGGTGTACGGCAAAAGTAATGTCAGGCCTCGTGATCATTAAATACAACAATCGACCAATAAGATACTAAATCATTGCATCTAGTCCAAGCCTCATAATCTCTATGATTTTCCGGAGGTCTAGTGATAGTACCGTTAATAAATCCCAACTTGTTCCTGATATTGAGACCCATCCACATCGAACGTCGCCAAGAGTGAAAATCTGAAGCCATAGATAAACGATCCGAGACAAGAACCAAGCCGGCATGATCAGTACTTTGCAAAGAATAGGGATTAGCATATTGATCTGTTGCACAGCGTGATTGCTCAGTTGTATGCGGCGGTGGTGGTGGTTGATTAGTCGGAGCAAGCGGCAGAGGAACTAAAGAACTCATTATAAGAGATGAGTAAAGAAATTTCAAAAGAAAAGTAAAATCGGAATCGAGATTGTAACAAGATCCGTTCACCCAAAGCTCAATAAAAGAGAAATTAAAAGAACCTGGATGAATAACAAGATCCGGAGGTACAAATCACAAATCGTGATAACAAGAAACTGAAGAAAAGGAGAAATCGATGGAAGTGGAAGACTCATCTCCGATCAATGGATGCGGAAGCAAAAAAGAAACTCAAAAGAAGAGCTCTGATACCATATTAAACTCCGTTTAACCGGAAAAGATGAAGAACGACCGGAGAAGAGTAAAGGTGGGAAACACCGTTTTATTAATCTGATCAAAAGTTTGTTACAAGATCTTAATCCAATTAATGTTTATCCTCGAACTTATATACTCAACACTAACCAGAATATAATCTCGGTTTACTAAGATAACCGGACCAAATTATAAACCGTCTATCCTATTACTAGGAAAAAATTGATTTGATTCGTATATTTTGATTAATATATATCAAATTTATATATAGACCAGATACACAAATTAACTCTCGACCTTTTTGGACCAATTCCTTATTCAATCTCTATATATTCAGGAATCATTGTGCACGTTGAAGACTATGGAGGATGATCACATTCAGTCATTCTTATTTTGATTGTTCGTGTGTTATTGTGATTTAGTTAAAACTCTCGATCCACTTTTTATCTACTGTACTCACGTGTGGGATTTATTAGACTATGTGCATTGGTTCAGGTTTTTCAACATTCTTTTTTTTAATCTTTTAAGACTATCTTTAATGGTGGTTGCATCTCCAAATTCCTTTAATAAAAATTAATAAAAAATTCAAAAAAGAGAGAGAAAAAAGAAGAAACGTTGCTGAAGTTACCTAGGATAGCAACGCTTCTCTTATACTTTAAACACCTGTCAGTTTTTAATTATTTAAAATTAAAATATTAATTTTTTGTTTTTGTTGAGCAACGGTGAATCCGTTCTCTGCTAATGATGTTCTAACACTCCATATTATCTTCTTTCTCCATATTATCTTTTTTATCTTCATAATTCAATTTTTTTCATCTACAATAGTTTTGTTTAATGAAATTCAACACTTTACTCTACTATAATATATTTTCATATTTTTATTTTGTTTATAATTTATGATTACATATTTAATAACAATTATCTATTAAAACTAAATTAATATAATTTAAAATTAAACAATTTTAATATAAATTTATTTACTATTTTAATTTATAATTGAGATTAATTTTATTTTTGTATGTAAAATAAAGAAGTTTAAACATACACAAAAAATTGGTCATAGGAAAATAGAAAATTCTAATGAAACTTGATGTTTTTCATATGTCCAAATAAAACAAGACTAGTCTCTATTTATAGATTTTTTAAATGATGAATTTTGGTATACTTTTTATTTTATAAAAAAATATAAATTAATATAAAATAATTGAGCTAAAATAATTAGGATGAAATAAAAGTTCACAAAGCAATGTGTGAACATAAATCCGACATTCTGAAGTCTTGGCCTGCCATATGAGGATTGGTAAGTATAAAACAATAGTGGTGATCTAACACTTCTACGTATACAAACACTTCAAGTTATTACTCTTTAAGATTTTTTTTTTTTTTTTTTTTTTTTTTTCAACTAAACTATAATAATTAAAATAGAACTCCACGATTGGTTGCCCAAACGGGAGGATACGAGTTTACAAAGGTAGATTCTGAAGGTAAAGATCGTGAAAACGAGCTAGACAGTCGGCTCTGACATTGGCGTCTTGTGGAATCCTGGTGAGGGTGAAGGAGGGATAGAAACTACAAAGCAGAGAGAAATCTTCCAACAGATTAGAAAAAGCCGGCCAATCTTCTGGCGTCTATACCATCGCCAATAGCTCTACTCTTTAAGATTTATAGCTAAAGTTTACAACAACTACACCAGGTTCAAGTTAGCATTTAAATATAAACACCAATGTATAAGATGTATTGAAAAACAATAGTAATAGGCTAATAGCTAACACACAAAAATCCAATGTCAATTATTATAGTTTACAGAAGAATAGAACTATTTAGTTCTGCAAAAATAGATATTGTTGCTGCTAATGATCCGAATAGTTAAGACTTACAAAGAATAAATTGATTTTGTTTTTGAAAAGTTTATCACTGCCTAATTAAATTATTTTTCTTAAGTTTATCAATGCCAAAATTTGGTAATACCCATTCACCATCTTCTTCTTTCATATTTTGTCATGTGTCGATGTAGATCCCGTTTTCTCCAGATTCAATTCAGTTTAATACATGTATGATTTTTTAAAAATTCAACAGGTCCAAATTAAACAGTTGAAAAAATTTTCAACAGCCTCATTGTACATAATCTTATGTCAAAGAGAACCACACCAATTAAAGTACAATACGCATTCCCACCATTCCTTGTTTCTCCATTTGTTCCCACGTAAATGCTTCCTTTCTTTCTTTCTCTTTTTCGTTGAAGCCCATGAAGACGCATTTTTACACAAAACTTTCATGTTTTTGCATAGACATAAATCCGACTTTACATTTTTATTAACAACATGCATTACGTATTACCAATGTTAATGAGAATATATATATGACATATTAATAATTAACACAAATACTTCATACTGATATTAAAAAAAAGGAATTTATTTTATTTAATCACAAACTACAAACTTAAGTGTCTTGTTAAATTAGGAAAAACTAAATAAGTAGAAAATACATATTTTAGTATATGTAAACAAATTAGGTCATTTTAAAAGTATAATAAGAAATATCTCATTTCAAAATTATAATTTAATTAAGAAATATGAATTTAAGTATATTACAGATTGATGAAACGACAAGTGGACGATTTTATCCTATAACTATATTAGTGATAAATATTCAGTTTATAGAAAAAAAAAATTATTTGTTTTTTTTTCCAAAAGAATAGAAAATAAGATAATCCATAATAACCAAGATTGAACAAGCTACAAATCTTTTAACAAGGAAAAGACACTGAAAAAAAAACAAGAGAAAATGCTTTGCACAAAAAAGAAAACAAGAGAATATATGATGATTTGACGTTGTCGTTATTTTCCAGGATGTGGACAAAAGAAACAAGACTTTTTCGCCTTTTAGGTCTCCGGAATCAAAAGCCAAGACAGTTTCCGAGAAATTTTTTGCGGTTGTCTTATTTGAGAGTCTTATGATAAGACATGAAAAATCAATATTTTCACCAATGTCTTTGTGCAATATTGAAATCAAAAGTTAGGCATGACTATTTTATGTGTTCTTTTTGTCTAACCTCACATTTTTAACGACATGTCTATAAACTGAGATATTATTTTGTGTAACCTATCTACATCACCGATACGGCTGCCATCCAGCCAGCCGAGCATATTGTTGATTATCGTTCGTCTAAGTTATTTTTTTTGATTTAGATATCAGAATTGAAGTTCATGCATGTTATTTGAATTTCGTGTTTGCTCATATTGAAATAAGCACGATTTATTTGTTCATAAAATACATACGGTGAAAAAATTCAGTTTAACATAGGCTTTTTCCCATATAGATTCAAGTACAGTACTTAGTTTTATATTGACGCCTTTTGTTAGTTATTAAACTTACACGTTGAGTAAAGGACTTGCTTAAAAGATAAATATAATAAAGTTATTTAGTACACATTCATAAAACTTTAATTGAAATCGATAGACACAATTAGGTGGACACGAATTAGTTTATAGTACTAATGAGCTGTTTGACCACTTGGAACAATTAGTCATATGTTCACTACTCTTGCATATAAATGTTTGAACACTTTACCACTTTTACTGACATGTACATGAATATTTGAAATTTTTTGAAGACATATATTGAACGTATTCATGTCGAAACTGAATTTCAACCCAGTTTCTTAGTCTTTTGTTCACTCTTGGATTACTGTTAAAGAGGACCACACCAACATCTATCTATCTCACACTTAAACTTGAGTGCCTTTTAGCATGCATTTCTTATAGTTTTATAAGATAAAATTAAGAAGAGAAGTTTAAAGAATATCTCTCTTTATTAGCTCAAAGAAAATACCTCAAAACTTTAAGCTCTCACAAACTCTTAAACTTAATCTCTCTTAGGTTCTGCTACATCTCAGCATCCCCTATATATAGAATTTCTAAAGTATATTCTCCTAATCATAAATGGAAAATTTTCTTATTCCTATTACATTTAGATATCTCCTAAATATAATCCCAATTTCCATTTCTCTTTGATTAGCTTGATCACCAAGCTTTACTTCAAGCTTACACCAACATACTCCTCCTTAAGCTTGAACTCTAAAGCTGCTAAGTCTCTAACTCCCATGAGCTCTCTCATTTGCTTGAACTTGATTCTTCCTAACGCTTTTGTGAGAATGTCCGCCTTCTGACTGATGCCTTCAATATGCTCCACTTCTACCTGTCCATTTTGGACACATTCTCTTATGAAGTGGTATCGTCGAGCAATATGCTTACTACGTCCATGAAATACTGGGTTCTTTGCTAATGCAATTGCTGATTCATTATCAATTCGAATAAGAATCCTCTCAGCCGAATTCCCAGTAATTTCTCCTAACAAATCCTGCAACCAAATTGCTTGTTTAGCAGCTTCCGTCCCTGCCATATAATCAGCTTCACAAGATGATAAAGCCACAACATCCTGCTTCCTTGAACACCATGTGATCAGACTGTTCCCAAAATAGAAGATATGTCCATAAGGCATAAGTACTTCTACCATCGGCTGGATCACCACTGTGACTAGAGTCACTGTAACTAACAAGTTTAGGCAACCTTCATCTTTCATAAGACAGTCCCAAGCTTACAGTTCCCTTTAAGTACCGTAAACACTGTTTCAAGGCTGCACCATGTGAAACTCTTGGACTCTGCATATATCTTGACAAAATTCCCACACAATATGAGAGGTCCGGTTGAGTGTGAAGTAAGTATCGAAGACAACCTACTCGCTTGCGATAAACAGTTGCATCAATTTCTTCCTCCTTCTCTGCCTTTGATAACTTCAACTCTGCTTCCATTGGTGTGTGAACTAAGTTGCAGTTTCGTAAGCAAGCTTCCTCTAAAATCTTCAATACATAGCCCGTTTGATCAAGCGTTATTCCTCCTTGATGTTGCCTTACCTGAATTCCAAGATAGTATGATAGTTTTCCGAGATCACTCATGTCAAACATTGACGACATCTCCTCCTTAAACCTCATTATGATCTCTAGACTTGTTCCTGTGACAAACAAGTCATCAACATACACTCCTACTATCAAAAGATCATGATCGGAACTCTTTCTGTATACTGAAGGTTCCTTTGAGCAACGAACAAAGCCAAACTCCATGAGAATCCGATTCAGCTTGTTGTTCCAGGCTCTAGGAGCTTGCTTTAAACCGTACAAGGCCTTGTTGAGTCTATAGACTTTATCTTCTTTTCCTTTCTTCACAAATCCCTCTGGTTGACTCACATGTACTAACTCCTCAAGCTCACCATGTAGAAAGGCTGTTTTAACATCTAAATGATGTATCTCCCAACCATAACAAGCAGCAAGATCAAGCAATAGTCTGATTGTTTCAATCCTTGCAACTAGTGCAAATACCTCATCAAAATCCACACCGTGTTTCTGAACATAACCCTTAGCCACTAGTCGCACTTTGTACTTATTTATGCTCCCATCCAAATTTTGTTTGATTTTAAAGACCCACTTCAAGCCAATTGGTTTCGATCCTACAGGTAAGTCTACAAGATCCCAGACTTTGAATCTTTCAATAGACTCAAGTTCTTCCTCACAGGCTTATCTCCATTCTTTGGACTCACTAGCTTCTTCAAAGCTCCTCGGTTCATTGTTTAAACAGAGCAATGCCAATTCTCCTTCTTCTTGTGCAATCTGAAAACAAACGTAATCATCGAGGTACTTTGGCTTAGTTTGTATTCTTTTACCTTCTACTTGAGGAATTATTGCAGGCGATTCTTCAAGTTCTGCAGGCGGTTCTTCATCTGAGTTTAATTGCTCATCTCCTCCAGTTTCTTCACTAAATGTGTCATATAAGACCACAGGTTGGGCAGACGCCTTGTGTATCTTATCCTTTCTGGGATCATCACCTCTTACCCCACCAATTGTAAACTCAAAACTCTCTTCTCCATCCTGTCCAGAATTACTCTTGCTCCAGTTCCACCCTTTTGCTTCATCGAACACAACATCACGGCTAACTATGACTCTCTTGGTGTCAGGATCAAACAACCTATATGCTTTGGAACCAGGCTCGGTTCCTAAGTGAACAAGGCAGCGAGTTCTATCATCCAGTTTTTTTAGTTGAGCTTTGTCTGTCTTGGCATATGCAATACAACCAAAGACTCGAACATGTCCAACCGCCGGCTTTCTACCTTGATAACATTCATATGGTGTTTGATCCTTGAGTGATCTCGTTACAACCCGGTTCAGTAAATAAGTAGAGTGTCGAACAGCCTCACCCCATAGATAGTTTGGCATCTTCATGTGCTTCTAAACACTTCGTGTCATCTCCATCAAAGTTCTGTTTTGACGTTCCACAACTCCATTATGTTGCGGAGTATAAGGAGCTGTCAAGTGTCGAGATATGCTAGAAGCTTCGCAGAAAGAGTTGAACTCGTGTGATATGAACTCCCCTCCTCTATCAGTTCTAAAGGTCTGAATTTTTTCTTCTGTCTCCTTTTCCACCATTGTTTTGAACTTCTTGAACTTCTCCATAACTTCGCTCTTCTCCTTTAGAAGGATGGTCCACATATACCGTGAATAATCGTCGATAAGCACAAATATGTATCGACTTCCAGCGCTTGTACTTGGTGTTATTGGACCGCAGAGATCTCCATGTATAAGTGCTAGCCTTTTTGTTGATCGAAAGTTAGTTGGTTGCGGAAAAGGTTGTGTAGACTGCTTACCGAGTAAACACGAGCCACAAATCTCTTTGTCAAGTGGTTTACTTGGACCTCCCAACACATGCTCATTGGTAAACATTGACGACAGTGTAGTATAGTTAACATGTCCCATCCTAGCATGCCACATACTTGATTCTCTTGCAGCTAAGAGATTTAAACAAACGCTGTTTGTTAATCCCATGTTAACTTTATACAACCGATTCTTAGACCTCTCTGTTTTAACCAATAGGTTTCCATTTTGATCTCTCATTGTTAGATACTCTCCCTTCAAATGAATATCACAACCAGCCTCTGTAGCTTGTCCTAAGCTTATGATGTTGCTCCTTAGCTCTGGGATGAAATATACTTCAGTCATTACTCTTGGTTTTCCATATGAATCAACAAAGGAAATGGTTCCTTTTCCTTTGATATCGATCCTTGAGTCATCTCCAAATCTAACTTTCCCAGTAATTGACTGATCGAGTGTGTCAAAGTATCTCTGATCTCCAGTCATATGATTGCTTGCACCGTTGTCGAGATACCAAACATTATTCCCGTCTGTGTTGGCTTCAAACTTACTCGGTCTGCAGTACTTTTTGTTTAGATAGACAACTTCATGCATCATAAGTTGATCAGCCTCTTCTGTATCTTTAACCTCACTTTCTTTTGCTTCCACTATACCAAGTTTCATCAAACGCTATGGACATTGTGAAGCAAAGTGACCTACCTTGTCACATCTGAAACAAACAACTTGGGACGGATCCTTCCAAGTACTGCGACCACGTCCTCGTCCTCTGAAGGTTCTTCCACCACGTCCTCTTCCCCTGTATTCTCCATTGTATTCTCGACTTTGTGACTCTTGGTTAACATACATAAGTTTGCTTTGATCCTCTTGAATATCTTCTTCCTCAGAGATACGTTCCTCATAGGCTTTTAACCTGCCAACAATATCTTCGAAGCTTATGGTATTGAGATTTAACACTTGTTCAAGAGAAGCAGCCATATGTATGAACTTCATTCTTGGAAGACTCGATAAGAATTTCTTAACGAGTTTTGACTCTTCAATAGTTTCTCCGAGAGAGGCTGTTTTTGAGGAGATTGCAGAAAGTTTCTCTGCAAAATCATCAATCTTCTCAGATTCCTTCATCTTGAGTCTGTCGAATTCAGCCATTAAGGTCTGTAATCTCGCCTCTTTGACCCTCTCAGCTCCTACATGTCGATTCTTAATTGTTTCCCAGACCTTCTTTGCTATGCCTAAACCTCCGACTTGTAGTATGAGAGCTTCCGGTATAGATTACAGAATTAATGCTATGGCTAGGTTAATCTTATCACTATCGATCAGCTCTGTTTCGACTGCCTCCTAGACCTTGTTAACCTTAAGCACAAAACTCATCTTTATGGCCCAAACCGTGTAGTTAGTTGTGTTTAGCATGGGACATGATATCGAGGACGATGAAGATGATCCTTCTTTTGGTTTGTCTCCTGTAACCGCAATCTGCTTGTCTTTGTTATCCGAACTCCCATCGTCTGTCATCTTCTCACAGATTCTTGATCTTCAAGCTCTGATACCAAATATAGTTTTATACGATAAGATTAAGAAGAGAGAAGTTTCAAGAATATCTCTCTTTATTAGCTCAAAGAAAATACCTCAAAACTTTAAGCTCTCACAAACTCTCAAACTTAATCTCTCTTAGGTTCTACTACATCTCAGCATCCCCTATATATATAAGCTTTAAAGTATATTCTATTAATCATAAATGGAAAACTTTCTTATTCCTATTACATTTAAATATCTCCTAAATATAATCCTAATTTCCATTTCTCTTTGATTAGCTTGATCACCAAGCTTTACTTCAAGCTTACACCAACATTTCTAATGGTTCTCTTCCACCAAATTAAATATCCTTCATTATGTGAATCGAGAAGCTTTATGTTTCTTACGGGGAGGGATGCACATTGGTGAAAGAGTATATTGCTCAAAATTTTGCCTTGTAATTTTGTTAACTGTCGACGTCAGTCAAAAAGGGTTAAATCCACATTAGTAATAACAGACCAACCCATGGGCATTATTACAATAATAAAAAGTAGCGGTGTTGTTAAATATTTCTTGAATTTTTTGTATTGAAAATTGTAATGGTTTCTTTTTTTGGGATAGTTGTCGTCTCTTCGACTATATCTGGCAGTAGATGGATCTACGCCAAGAAAAAACAGTCAGTGTCATAGGAAACACCACGAATGCTTTCCAACGATCTTTCAACGTTTGAAGTAAAAAACACTTGGGTCAAGGTTAAAAAATGTAGTATATATATGTTTATGTTTAATGTATTTGAGAGTGATTATATTGATCTCTATAGAAAACTGAATCCTACCAAAGATTTTAGTTGGATACCAAATGATGATTAAACTCAACAATCCGAGAAGCCACGACTGTCTCCTCCCCATTAATTCACCGTATTTTATGAATGGCTATGGACATGTTTGACTTGTTGAGTTATAGAGACAAATGTTAATATTTTGTTTATGGAGGTACTAGTATTAGATAGTCGTCACAATCGACGAACGATCTTAGAAAGTTATGAAATTAAAAAGTTTTAATAAAATATCAATCATAATGTTTAAACTTTAAACTCAAAAGTTATGAAGAAACTATAAGACAACCTGGATTAGTCGCGAGGTTTGAAGTCCGAGAATTATAAAGACGTTTATTAAAGATATTTTAAGGGTATTCCTTTCTAATCAACAGCAACATTGTTAATGAATTATGTTTACCCACTACCTAGTAATCCAAGGATTTTACTATTTTCTTGCATTTCATGGTTTTTTTTTTTTTTTTTCATGGTTTATATTGATAATCTTTATTGTCAACTTGTGGTTATAGTAAATCTGAACCTCACCCTATCCACAATTCGAATTAAATATTAATTATTAGGATTTTGTAACCATATAATAAAGACACTTTACTTTTTATAATACAAAAATAATTTTAATTCCATACATATCACGACTACTTGACTGTTTGTCAAAAAAAAAAAAAAAAAAAAAAAAAAAAAAAAAAAAAATCACGACTACTTGACTATTTATCTATCGAAGAAGTCTAGGACGACATATGTAATTTATTGAGCGGCATGATAACATCTTTTTCAGTAAGAAAGAGTCCTGTATTGTGGGGACTAATACTTTAAAGAAACAAATTCATGAAATAACGTTTGAGATTAATTAGATCAGCGCTGAACTGATGTCAAAACATAGCTCATACAATAAGAAAATACATATATATATATATATATATTTATGTTTCTAACATAATATAAACTAGATTAAAACCCGTGCTAGAGCACGGGTTGAAATATATCTTATTTATATTGTAATTTTTATATAAAATAAAATTTATGTGATTGTTTTTAAATGTTTTTTGGATAAAACATTATGCAATAAAATCATATATTAAATATGATGGCTTGAAAAAAGACACATATTTTGTAAGTTTTATACTCTTAATGATTCTAAATAAGTATCCGTGTTATAACACTGTTAAATTTTGTTTTATACAAAATTTTGTAAATTTATATTTTAAAATAAAATTTTAATATGTTGTATTAGGTGATATATGTGAAGTTATTTCAACAATGTATATTCTACATCATGACTTGAATGTCATTATAAGACATAATTTTGTAAATGTGCTTTTTAAAAAGCGAGTTATTATATTATGAATAATTTAATATATTGTTATATTTTTTGTTTTAATATACTTGGTTTCTTGAAATTCTTTCATATTATAGTGACATATTATTGACATTGCTATAACAAATCAATTTAGAGTGTTTATAGTTTCTAACTTTTATATCAAGTTTCAATATATGAAAAATATTTCAAAATAAATTATTTAAAGTTTATTATAATATATAAATTTATAAAATTCAACAAAAATATAAAATTGAATTTAAATAGTCAAATTTTAACCCGTTACTCAGTAAATTTTTTTAATTCAATAGATATTATTTCTAAAGAATAATATTACTAAAATTTGAATATTTTATAGATTAAACAATTTATATTTGTTTTAAGAAATTCAGCTTATGTTATATCCGGAAATAATTATAATAAATAATATGATAATTTATTTGTTTCACAAAATAGAATCATATATAAAAATGAGAGGTGAAGTATAATGATAATTAACAAATTAATATGTTAAGTTAGATATCAAAAGATTTTATTTGATGAATAATTTAATAAAGGAATTAATATGGTAAGTTAGATGATATGATTCTTTAGAATATTCTTTTTAAGATTTTCTGTATAACCTATTTGTAACCAATTAATCTATCAATTAATGTATAACATATTTGTAACCAACTTATTAAAATTATATAGTCTACAAAATAATGTTGTGTACTTCTGTTTTATTATAAAGGGGATCACGTCAAACAAAGACTATTAGAAAAGTCATGGAGCTGCTTGAAAAATTATTGATTTCCTACACAAACATGAAACCCTAAAATTCTTCACCCTGCTTGTTCACCCTCTCTTCTCTCAGCCAATCAGAATCTTCCATCTAATATTTTATTTAAAAAATAAATCGAAATTAAATTAAAAAGCAAAACAAATTAAGAAAACAAATTCTGTATACTTTTAATTAAGGAAAGTTAAATATTGGCTTGATTTAGATTTTTAAAATTAGAACAAAATTATAAGTTTTTTTGGGTTTACAAATGAAATGGTTAGGGTTTAGATTTTACAATTAAAATGAAATTATATGTCGGTTTGGGTTTACAAATGAGGTGGTTAGAGTTTAGATTTTACAATTAGAATGAAATTATATATGTCGGTTTGGGTTCACAAATGAGATGGTTAGGGTTTAGATTTTACAAGTATAACGAAATTATATGTCGGTTTGGGTTCACAAATGAGATGTTAGGGTTTAGATTTTACAATTAGAACGAAATTAGATGTTGGTTTGGGTTCACAAATGAGATGGTTAGGGTTTAGATTTTACAAGTAGAACGAAATTATATGTCGGTTTGGGTTCACAAATGAAATGGTTAGGGTTTAGATTTTACAAGTAGAACGAAATTATATGTCGGTTTGAGTTTATTAAAGAGCGGTTTAAGTTTTTAATTTTATAATAATGTATACAGATTTTATTTCCTTATTTAATAAGGGGGTGAATGAATAGGTTCACCCCTAGGGGTGAACCCAAGTATTGTTCTATGTATATTAGTATATAGACGACTATATTTATTTATTTATTGATGAAAGCTAAAATATATACAACTAGACGTCTAGACCGATATGAATTAGTTATAACCGTGCATTTTAATAAGACGACATCCAATATTTAGATATAGAAAGATACAAGTAACGAGCTCCTGTGTGAACCTAATGGACCAATTAGCCTAACGTTTACCATTCGTGCATATAAATGTTTTTACATTTGCACTTTTGATATTGGCAGCCTTCCTTTTTTTCTTTCCTCTTCCTGTCAACACCATTTAGTTGTTCTCTTCATTGATCAGTACCGTTAAGTGATCACGTGGTAACTGAACTTAATTAAAACTTTCCACCCGATTTAAATCACTCTTGGATAACTATTATAAGAGGACCACACTAACATCTATCTCACCCTTCTTTGTTTCTTTGCTTTTGGTTCCTACTCCTTACAACATTTTGTTTTGTTCGCGAAAACCTCGTGGCACAATTGACTGACTTTTTTTTTTTTTTTTGTCTCGAATAAGTTTTCTCTGTTCATTCCTGTCAAATATGAAATATCTTCGACAATATAAATAACAATATATTTTTCAATAGCCTCTATATTATACTAGGACTCAGACCCCTTGCGATGTCGCGGGAAGTATTTTCGAAAAAAATAATTTAAATTTAAAATTTAAAATTTAAAATTATACATTATGAAATTATTTAAATGTAATAGAATAGTTTAAATATATAAACTGTTAATAAAAACACAATCATCAAAATGAAAATTTCTAACAAAAAATATTATGTAGAATAGACGCAACTTTGCAAAATATATTGTTTAAAGTATTATAAATATAAGATATTTTTATGAAGAAATATGGTAAAGAGCTACAATTAAAAAAATTATTATGACAAAATGATCCTTACTGAAATATTGAACTAATGGTTATAATGAGTAATGTAAATTTCTATTAAATAACTATAATTAAAAATATATTTAATAATGAGTGAAACAGTATCAATGGTAAATTAAAATTAAAATACACAACTCTTAAGAACAAAATAAAATAAATTTTAAATATTAAAATATTTTTTAACAAAATGTTACGATAAATAGACCCGACTGTAAATTCTATATTAAGTTTTATTAAATTTCTATATTACTATAATCATTTCTAAAATTTTAGTTAGATGATAGAATATATTCAATTATCTAGACTCAACATAAAATGGAAAATTTGTTTCAACGAACTTGTTAATTAGTGATGAAGAGACAAATATAAAGAGAGTTCAAAAAGCATGACTATTTAAACAGACATACCTATTAGAACAAAAGTTGTGATGAAAACATATAGTGAAAAGACATAACTCTACAATGAACAGATATAATCGTTTGAATTAAAAAAAAAACAAAAAAAATATTTTTTACGAAAAGGTACTACGAAAAATCGCAACTGTTGTGTCTGCAATTGATTATATCTACAAACTTATATAAACTGCTTTTAAATAGAAGACATCTTTATTACCATATTCAAAAGTCAAATCCAAAAGCTCATTATATAATCCATCTAACTCTTGGAAAAAGACTCTAGGTATAAAATTAACTAAAAGTTGTAAATTAGATTCATCATTCTAAAAATCTTTTGTTAAATCAAGAGTTGGAGGAATCTCTTTACTTTTAAAAGAATGAATGCTAGAGAACAATTTAGAGAGCTGTAAAAACCGTTGAGATTGAAATTTTATATTATTTGGTGTCATGGCAAAAAAAATGAAAACAGTTCAAACACACAAATATATATAGATTTCAAAAGATATGAATACTCGAATAGACACAACTCTACAATGAATAGTTGCAACTTTACAAAAAAACCGTTACAATGAACAATCGCAACTTTGTGTAAAACACACAATTTAAATTTTCTACAGATTTTTTTGGAAAATTGTCCAAAAAGAACGGTTGAAAAAACACAACTTTTGGTGGCATTTATTCGAGATAGATTCATCATTCCAAAAATCTTTTGTTAAATCAATAATTAGAGGAATTTCTTGATTTTTAAAAGAATGAATGCTAGAAAATAATTTAGAAAAGTGAATAAATCGTTGAGACTGAAATTTTAGTTGATTTTGTGTCATGGCAAAAAAAATGAAAACAGTTCAAACAGACAAATATATATAGATTTCAAAAAATATGAATGTTCCAATCAACACAACTTTACAGTGAATAGTTGTAACTTTTCATAAATAATCGTTTTAATGATCCATCACGACTTTTAAGAAAATATCCAAAAGATACGATTGAAAAAACACAACTGGTTGTCACATTTATTCGGTTTGTTATTATTATATAGATTAATGTAATACTTTCTACATCAGATATAGTTGAAAAAATTATCAAATGATATTAAAAGTTATGGCTTTTCTATTTATTGCCTATTTATTTTGAATTGGAACCTCATAATTGAACCCTAATTTAACATGGTATGAAAGCCAACCGATTGTTGGGCCAACTTGTAGATGTTATTCCCACATATGCCCACGCTTCATATAGTCATGTTGAGTGTGGAAAGCGGAGAAGAGGGGGTGTTAGTGTAATACGTCTCACATCGGTAATTGAAAAAATTATCAAGTGATATAAAAAGAGTTAGGATTTCTCCACTCATTACCAATTGGTTTTGAGTTGGAAACTCATAACTAAATCCAAATTTAACATATTAAAGGTATCAATTTAAACTTGGAGTTCGTATATTATGAATAAATTTAAATCCACTGTTATTGAACTGGTGATTTAAAAAACTACTTAAAAATCTACTGTTATTAAACTAATGATTTAAAAATTTACTTTAAAATCCATTGTTATTCAAAACAGTTGTGGATTTGGATTTTAATGATTTTCAGGGATTGTGGAAGAATTAAGAGGTTTTGTTTAGTTAAAAATACAGAAATCCAAAAATACAGAAGTTTACAATAAATCATATCAACTTCCCTAGCTAAAATCATCAAAAATTATTTAAAATCTCATAAAAACTCAATTCACTTGCAATATTAGATTGAAAACATCCCCTAAATTTTTAACACTAACCCCTAAAACCGAAAATTTTACTTTGGAAGTAAAAACAAAATGAATTCTTTCTTCAACTTGAAAGTATTATATTTTAAAATTTTCAAAAAATAAAAATACATTATCGTATCATTTCTACACAATATTTTCTACTTAATTACAGTCATTGAGTAATTGCGCGGCGGCTATATAAATTAAGCATCTTTAAATTGTTCGATTAGTATCTAACAACTTTCTAAATTTCTTATAATATTGAGTAGGTTGTAGGTATGGATATTTATATAAAGTATATCACTATACATTTTTTCTTGTCTATGTGTCAACTCTCAAATACGTCTACAGAATCATCAATAGAGCGACATCATGAAAACAATATATGTTTCTGTAGAAAAAAAATACTTCTATAAAATGAAGAAAATTATTAACTACAATTTTGATATTAATATAGCTAATTCGTAAAAAAAAAAAAAAAAAAAACACGTCGTAGCTGATGCCAGAATAGTTATCTCCATGTATATATATATATATATATATATTATAAAAAAGTTATATATAGACATCAACCTAAGATCGGATTTGCTACTGGAGTGCTGATTAGGGGTGTCAAAATGGGTAGAAACACATGGGTTTACCCTGTTTGTCTATTATTTAAATGGGTATGGGTTAAGTTTTTATACCCATATAAATAAATGGGTTTTGATGGATTCGTCCAATGGGTTCGTGAGTTTATCGAGATAAACCCATTAAAGTTATGGGTTATCAATGGGTTGATTGAAAAAAACAAAAATAATATATATATGCATATAATATAATATAGATATATATTAATATGTAAATATTTTCTTTTTATAACTAATTTATGTAAAATATCTAAAATAAAGGTTTTCCTACTTTGCTAAAAAAAAAAAAAGTAAACAATAATATATATGTCAATGATCTAAAATGAATGTAAATTTTTTTTTTAATATCTAGATATTAACTTTTTAAGGTTGAAAACTTTGGTTGATTTTATAATTCTATTTCATATAAATACATTACGGATTTAATATTAATTATTTTATTTAATTTTATTTATATATGGGTAATCCATATAACCCATTTAGCCATTGGATTTTAAATAATTGGGTTTGAGTATATAAATTTAACCCATTATAATAAAGGGAGAGTTACTAGAATATTGCATAAAAGCTTCCTTATTACAAAAGCAACATACAATTGTTTGTAATGACTAGACTAACACCTTGTACCTATACTACCCCTAAAACTAGTGTTGAGAAAAAACGTAATTACGGCTAATGCCATTAGAAAAAAAAAAAAAACATTGGAAGTTGGGACTAAGTCTACCGATCCTTTGATGGTAGATTTATACACGTGGACTGATTAAAGGTGTACGTCAGATATTTTTGGTACACTTAGATGTAGTCTTGGTACACTTATCGGTCACTGTAGATGGTAGACTTAGTTGTAGTGTTGGTACATTTATCGGTGGACGTAGATGAAATCGATTCGTTAGATTAAGTTGGTAGAGGAATTTCCCTTTGATGATAGACTTTTGTTTTAAGCGCGTGTAGCGGCAAACATAACAGGGTGTTTAGATATTTATGGTAGACTAATGTCATGTTGCGACAGATTTATGCGACAGCCTTCTCTCCTTACAGATATTTTTGGTATACTTTGTTTGTTTTTTGAAATAGTTTTCGTAGTGTTGTGGTAGGCTTCTTGTCCGTGGTAGATTTAGTAAGCAAGATTGACAGCTGTAAAGTCTTACCAGAATAACACGAATTTGTTTGAGCTGGCAAAGACAGTCGAGCGTTGCGATAGACTTATTGGAAGAAGATCTAAACACCTTTCTTGTTCTTCCGATCTATGGTGTTCATGTAATAAAGTTTGTAGCAGATTCATCAATCGTGTTCTGTTTGTCTGCCGGAGCAAACGTCTTTATCCTACTCAGTTTCTTTAATCTTTGATCTCGGTTCATCCATGGGAGAGCAAGATATCGTATTGGCGTGTGGGAGGTGGAGGGTAGACAAAAAGCGCTGGTTGTTTGATGTTGATACTAGGAAAGGGTGCAGGATTATAGTTGCCGATAAAGAAACAAAGTTTGAAGACTTTACTGCTATGGTGTACGATGACTTTGGTTTCTGTGAAAGAACTTCCGCGATAAAGTTGAGTTATATGTTAGATAGATATAAAAAAGCGGATGTTATATGCCACCGGTGATTGTTTCGAATGGTCGGCAGTTTCAAAACTTTCTCAAACAGCATAGGAGTGAACTCATCCGGCTATGCGTTGAGATCGAAGCTAAATCTGGTGAAACCTTGTTCGAGGAAGTTAAAGAGAAAACCCTGAACCAACACCCAAGACCCCTGAAGTCGTTGTAGATGATTTCGTAGGCGTGGCAGAGGAAATGGGAGAGAAAGATGATGAATACGAGAGTGGGAAGGAAGACGGTGAAGATAATGTAGGAAATGATTTAGATGAAGATGAAGCAGATGACGAGGACAACAGTAGATTTGATTACTGTGACGACAGCGATGGTGCAAGTTCAGGGGATGAAGACTATCTGCTGTACTCCAACTTCGCCCGGATGAAGCAGAGGAATCATTGGACGACGGACCTGGGGTGGGTCTTGTATAGAGGAAAATGTGTGTAACACAGAATCAAATAACCGTACCCGCAAGAATAACTCTGCAACTGATGCAATTGAGAAGGAGGTTCGCAAATTAGAAAACGGAGGTGGTGATATTGCTGTGGGGGATAAGTTTGATAGCAAAGAAACGTTGGTGGCAAGGTTGAGGGTGCTGAGTGTATTAGATAAATATGATTACAATGTTCGATATTCAACGCCCGTTTTGTTAATCGTTGAGTGTTGGGTAAAAGGTTGTAAATGGAGAATACGGGCTTCAACCATGGGTGATTCGCCGGTGTTTCATATTCGCATATATTGTCGTGAACATACTTGCTCTGTTACGGAACGATATGGCCGTAGCCGTAATGCTAAACCACCAATCCTAGCTCAATTATACAAGGATTATGTTGGTGGTGTGGGAAGTTCTGTTTTGCCAAATCTTGTTGGGGATGGGCTCAACCTACGATATGGTGTACAGGTTGGCTACTGGAATACTTGAATATGTTTGTTTTTGGTTGGCTCTGTGAGTGTACTTGTTTGTAGGGTGTACAAACAGATCGTAGCTTAATAAGTTTGTTGAGTTTGTCAGAAATTAGTTGATTCTATGGCCTGCACTGCACATATATATAATTCGATCTAGTTGATATTGTTTAGTGCTGATGTCTTTTACTGACCATTTTCATATAATAGCTTGGCTACTGGAAGGCACATCGTACACTTAAAAAGGCGCGGGAGTATGTTAGGGGTACACCTGAAAGTGGATACGCTGAATTACCGGCATATTTATACAGGCTGAGGTCCTCTAATCCGGGGACCCTTACTAGACTGGTCGTTGATGCAGAAGACAGATTCAAGTATGTTTTCATTGCGATTGCTGGATGCATTAAGGGTTTCAGGTATATGCGGAAAGTTGTAGTTGTAGATGGAACCTTTTTGAAAGGTGAATTCAAAGGGACTCTTCTGATAGCGACAACACAAGATGGGAATTTTAATATTTTCCTCTGGCGTATGCGGTTGTTGATACAGAGAACGACGTGTCGTGGGAATGGTTCTTTACTCAATTAAGTAGTGTCATTCCTGATGATGAAGAGCTTGCACTGATATCTGACCGGCATAAATCTATTGGTAAAGCTATCGCTAAAGTGTACCCCTGGCAAGTCGAGGAATCTGCACTTATCATCTTCACAAGAATATTATCCTGAGATTTAGTGGGAGCGAAACATTCCGGCTGGTAAAAAAGCAGCTGCAGCGTACCGTGTAGTTGATTTCGAAGAAATTTTCCAGCAAATTCAAGAAGCGAATCCGCAACTGCATGCTTACTTGGTTCGTGCAGATGTAACCAAGTGGAGCATGGCGCACTTTCCTGGTGATAGGTACAACTTCACCACGAGCAACATTGCAGAATCGCTAAACAAAGTTCTGAATCCTGCCAGAGCCTATCCCATTGTAGAGTTACTAGAAGCTGTTCGGAATATGTTGACACGTTGGTTTGCTACAAGGAGAAAACAAGCTGCCGCAATGCCAACTTTACTCACCAAAGGAGTGGAGAACCTGTTACAGGTGTGACATTCATTAACATATCCATCAATATATATGTTAACGAAAGGCCTGAAAAATGTTAGTGGATATGTTTTGTTGTTTTGGTTATATGAACTTACGCTTTGATTTACTCATAGGCACGTATTGAACAGTCAAGGCGTCTAAAGGTTCAAGAAATTGATGAAGATCGATTTGAAGTAAGTGGTGGTAACTCAACGCATGTTGTCAATCTGAGGTATAAGAGGTGTTCATGTAGGCGTTTTGATCTAGAGAGGATGCCATGCGTACATGCTATCGCAGCCGCATATACGGCCAACGTATCAGTTATAAACCAGCACCATCCATACTTCCGCAGAGACAGCCTCTGCAGTGGGTATGCGGAGGCGATAATGCCGATAGATATATCCTGCATCGTTCCTACTGATATTACACCGTCCAGATGTAAACCGCCTTTCGTTAGGAATCCTCCAGGAAGGCCAAAGATGACGAGGAGGAAGTCTTTTGTCGAGGTTGCGTTGGAGACGAAGCGGCCCGCAAACAGCATGCTTGTTCTCAGTGTCAACAGGTTGGCCACAACCGTACAACATGTCCAGCTAATACGTAGTGCATGGGCGACAATAGACGTGTTATCTTTTATTGGCGTGAGGATAATACTCTTTTTTCGTAAGTGCCAACATAGCCCTTTTTTTTTTCTAAGCCCACATTTTTGTTACTATAATTGTTGGAGAAATTGTGGCCGGCTGCCCTAAATGGGCCTATTACTCGTGTGGGCTTTTTAGAAATCTCAAGCATACGGTTTTCTGTTTGAATAAGAAGTTTTTTAAAGCGAAATATATCTGTTTGTGGGCTTGCTATGGTCCATTAGAGAGAACATAATGCGGTGGTTGGATAGTGTTGACATGTTCACTTATCGTAGATAACTATTGTTATGTACGTACATATATTGCAGTGTACTAAATTTTAGATTTTGTATACAAAACATAACCATACATTATCCATAATCAGCGTAACATTGGGTTCACTCAAAAGTACAAACATACCGGGGTGTAAAATAGTTAATAAATTGCATAGATCTGTGCCGGTTCTTTAAATAAATTTGCTACACTCTTTGAGTTCTCCCTTTCGCCCATCCAGTTCCTTTATTCTCAAGGTTTGCATTCTCCCCTACGTGCTCCATTACATGTTCTATATAGTAACGTCCAGCGATTTCAGATCTGCGGTATATATAGAAAGTGTATTAACGTATTTGATAGTAGCAAGAAATACAATTACGTCTTTTAGTAGGAAAACAAAGAGCTTACATCTCCTTGTGATGTTCCATTCCCTCGAAATCTGGTTTTATATAGAACAGCGAAGAGGCGGTTGTGTTGACGAGGCAAGGAGCACCTTCAGAACATTTACAGAATTAGTTGTATATGGTTTGACAAGGCTGGTTTCCTTATCTGATCTATCAAATCGAACATACCTTCGTAGCTTCCAACCTTCCAGAACCGCAAAATACAAAATACGGGTTCAGATGTAAAAGTAAGATGACACCCGAGTGCTTCCCAAGCATTTATGAAGCGAGCAGCATAATCATCTAGGGCACGACACTTTAGGGTTTCATTCCTACGATTTTCTCATGTTAATATTGAACGGGAATACGAAATAACTTTAACTGTAAATGTATTGAAAAGGTAGCACAAATCTTCTTTACCTCCCATTCAGTAGGGTGAGGACAACTTCATTGGCCGCATTTGCCCCCTCGAGGAATCTTTTGTCTTCCACCCCAACTACACACCCACAGATGTCTGATTCGGGGTAGACACATACTTTAAATGTTACGACCTATGTATTTTGATATGAAATTCTCTACTAACCTATTTATTTAGTATGAGACCTAAAACTAGTGATAATCACAAATATATCTATTAAAAAATTTCAACCGATTTGTGTAATTGAAAATTGAAGATAAGCGTACCGAATGATATGGGATGGGTAATTCTCCCTCGAGATATATCACCCAAATCTTCGAAACGGAAGTAGTGTTTTTGATTCACCTGTGGGAGCAGGCCCATCGTCGACTCATCAGTAAATTTGATTTGGAAAGGATGATGTGTGTTCCTCTCCCTAAGTGTTGGCTGGATGACCTTGAAATTTCTAATTTCATACCAATCACCATCATAGATATACTTCCTCATATTCTTATAGGTCCCTGGTAAAAACGCCACCTCGATTGTGTCACCCTACAAGTTGCATATCAATTGTGTATAAGACCATTGCGTTGGTTAACAACTTCGTGCAAATATTTTACATAGCAAAGTGGACTAACCCGTGTATCAGCAAGGAGCAGAACCCGCTTCCAAAAGAACTCGGTAACATACCACGAATTCAAGACCTTCGCTTGGATAATCCAATTCGTTTTTCCTGGTCTAAGATCAGCGATGGCATCAACTCTATACTCCATGGTTTTTCTGATAAGATCCAGTTACTCGTGTCTACCCTGGGTTTGGAAAGGAGAGAGGGTGATGCTATTTAAAGAAAACAAAACGTCGCGACTCTTGGCTTTCTTTGTTTTTCTTCGGGTTTATATTTCAAATTTACTTTAATTCGTAGTTTACGTATTAAAACCCAATAAATTGCCGGTCCAGCAACATTTGAGGCCCAATGCGAAAGGAAATTGTATTGTTTACTTTTAAATTGTTTTTCTCAGTAAGGCCGATGTAATTTTTGAAATTTTTAAAAGGGTTCTCAACTCAAACTCTAAAAATTGAGGCCTTCTGATGTGCATTCGAATGGGCTTATTAAATTTGACCGAATGTTGTTTGAGTTCAAGAAATAAACAACAAATCCATACCTAATGGGCTTATCAAAATTGAGGCCCGAGACCTTGAAATCATAGGGATGTGAACACTTCCCGACTTCACCAACCGAATGCACAGTAGTAACAAAACTATACATTTCTCGTACCAAACGTAAGGACCCATGTACCCACACACACTTTGTTGTACATAGACAATTGGCAGATATATCTATTGTGTATAGTTCTTTTGCAAGATAGAACAGTTACAAAAGGAAAGGAAACAACATCAAGTGGTACATGCTTAAAAATAAGTAGAAGAGAAAACCATTGAAACAAAAGGCCGGATTCAGTTCGCGTAAAGCCTATGACGTAGATATTAGTACTGCGTTTATAACAGAAGGCATTTAGATGAAACGTTTAGGGCGAAACATCTAAAGAGATAATATAACTAAAGGATCTCGGATATAGATTTCGCCAACCACCAAAGGCCGCAATTGTTGCACACCATGTCATAGTCTCGATAGTTGAGAGAGTACAGACCATGCTCCAATAAACACAATTTAGCACATTCCGGAGAAGGGATCAAAGGGGCTATCGGATAGACGAATGTATCCTTGTACGTGTTTTGTCGCGCCGTCTGATATCTACCCAGCAACATGAACAACTCCCTGCCCAAAATCCTTGTTTGAGTTGTATTTAGTTGGTAGTGGTATTCCAAAAACAGGTACATATAATGACCCGCCATGTCGAGGTTCCCATGTAACATAGAAAAAAATCCACATGCTAGTGTGGCATCATCTCTTGCGGGTACGTTACGACTTAGAAGTGCAATACCTCCCTCAATGTCGCTTTCCTCGGCAACAACCCGGAGACCTTCGTAATAGATTGCCTTTTCGTTCCCAGCGTCAAGGCATTTTTCGAAGATACGCCGGTGCATCCCTTCCTCTTTTATTCTACGATTTCGATGATGTAATTTTTGGAACCAAGAAGGATGGCAAGTAATGCTGGAGATGTTAGCATCCTTGAGAACTTGAGGCCTAAGCGCTGTTTTGACTCCTCGAGGTCCTGCCTTGACTATTGGAGCTAGGTAGTTCAAACCATCAACTGCGAGAAACCCGAAGATGATAATCAACATCTCATCTGGTAGATGAGGCATTTTTGAGACGCAGACGCCATCTTGCTGTGATTTTTCAGTAGGAACTACAACTTGTACAGAAGGGTGTTTGAAGAACACAAAGTTCAGGTTGCACTCGGTGGGTCTGGTAATTATAATTTATAGAACGCTAACGAGATACGTATTTAAGCTAACACCCTACCCGTTTATTGTTGTAATGCGCCGAGACAAACGTCACTTACTACTGTTTAGGGTAAAACTCGCTGAGATATAAATCACATCACGCTGAGATAACACGACTTGGGGGGTAGGAGTTGTCACTTCTTTCAACCTACTGCTGTCATGTCTACCCTAAGTAGAGCCTAGCGGAATTTAAGAGAAATAATTGTCTAAGTAGTGTATAACGAATTTGACATCCGTTATTATGGTGGCGCCACGTATATACTAATACGAAATAGAAGAATCTGCGTCACCGGATATATTTATAATTAATTTGCATAAAGGGGGTTTTGCTCACCCAAACAATAATTGCATAAAGGGAGATAATGCCTCAACTATTCCATCCCATTCTACGAACACGCAAATTGCAAAATCTAATACGTACAAGGCCTTAAAGTATATACTATTGTACGTACATTAAACGTACATTCTATTGAACGTACACTGAAATATTAAACGTTGTTATTACACTAATATCTTTCAGGTTGTGTACGTCTTAGTATTATATATAAGTGGTTAGGTATGAGTTTTAGGCACCCAACCTCTTAGTTTTCGTAAACAACATATTAAGTAGCGATAGATTCCGCGTTCTTATTTTGGATACAACCTACGTGTTACATGAACCAAAATGGTACTACAACAGGGAGACATTGTAAACGGATTTAGTTGCCGTAGAAGGATTATAGAAGATTATAGTAGTAGACTTCAAACCCGTAATATGGTTATGACACGTGTATACTAATAGGGGATGTGGGGGATCATATATTGTTATGATGTAAAGAGGCCTAAAATATTAACGGCCCATTAAGATTCTCAAAACGACACTCCATCTACTTTGTTAGTGGATGTTTTAAAATCTTAATAATTAGTGGTTTGATGTCACCTCGCCATATTTGCTTAAATTATAAACTTTTGTACGTACACTAAACGTACTTACTCTTGAACGTACACAGAAATTTAAAACGTTGTTATTACACTAACATCTTTCAGGTTGTTAACGTCTTACTATCCTATTTAAGTGATCTTGCAAAGTGAAGGTACGAGTTATATAGTTTTATATTCATAAATCATCTCCGATGGTCACATTTAGGCACCCAACCTCTTAGCTTTCGTAAACAACATATTAAGTAGCGATAGATTCCGCGTTCTTATAATAATGATAGGCCGTAGAAGGATTCTAGAAGATATAAGAACTGCGTTGACAACAGGAAATTCGTTAGATATTAAATTTACGGCGAAACATATTATGAAAAAAATTACTACAGGATCTCGGACATAGCATTCAACAACCACCAGAGGCCGCAATTTTTGCAGACAATGTCATAATCTTGATAGTTGAGAGAGTAGAAACCATGCTCCAATAAACACAATTTAGCACATTCACGATCAGGGATAAAGGGAGCAATAGGATAGACGATTTTGCCCCTGTATGTGTCTACACGCGCCGTCTGATATCTACAGAGCATCCGGAACACCGCCTTGGCCAGAAACCTTGCTCGTAGAGATTTAAGTGGGTAGTGATGTGAATCAAACAGTTGAAGAAAATGTGTAGCCATCTCGCAGTTCCCATCTAACATCGAAAAAAACCCACAAGCGAGTGTCGGTATACATTCCGCGGGAACGATACGTGTTAGAATTGCGATACCTTCCTTAATGTCTTCCACCTCGGCAACAACCCGGAAACCTTCGAAAAAATTGCACGAGGGTTGCCAGCAAGTAGGCATTTCTCGAAGATACGCCTGTGGATCCCTTCATTTTGGACTCTACCATTTGGGTGATGTGGTGCTTGAATCCTCGTCGTATCCCAGCATAAGCTGAAGATGTTAGCAACCTTTAAAACTTGGGGAGAGAGCGCCGTTTCTACACCTCGATGACCTGCCTTCAGTATTGGAGCGAGGTACTCCAAACCATCAACTGCGAGAAAGCCGAGGATTTTAATCAATATATCATCGGGTATATCAGGCATTTTTCGAGTTGCAGTCGTCATTTTCACTTGATTTTTAAAACAATGTTTCGTATGTGTTGTAACTTGTGGAGGGTACTGTAAATAAAGGGAGAGTTGTAGTTGGGAGTTGCAGGGTTTTTAATAATTATGGCAATGAACGGCGACATGCATAAGTCCCCTTTTAAGTTTTTTTTAAATCCGCGTTATGCATAATTTGATTTTCCTATTTTGTTTAATACTAATACAAGTTACTAGAACGCACATAATTCGACATAGAGAGAGGTCAAACTATAGCCTAAATACGAACCACGTGTGAATATATTATTTGTTCACACCCTTAGTTCTCACTGTGACCAGATTTCGTAACTTCGTAATGATTACAAACACATCATGTTAAACGTACTCATCAAGACACATCGATGACATATAAGTCACATCCCTTAAACAACTCTTCTACGTCTTCCCATACAAGACTTTTGCGGGTATCAGTTGTCACATCGCAGTTGCCAACTGATGTCATGTCTGACAATTGACGTTAAGCTGAGCGGGTAGTGAATAATCGAGATTGAGATAGTAGATTATAGTAGTAGACTTCAAACCCGTAATATGGTTATGACACGTGTATACTAATAGGGGATGTGGGGGATCATATATTGTTATGATGTAAAGAGGCCTAAAATATTAACGGCCCATTAAGATTCTCAAAACGACACTCCATCTACTTTGTTAGTGGATGTTTTAAAATCTTAATAATTAGTGGTTTGATGTCACCTCGCCATCTTGTCACGCAGTTATATCAAGTATCATTTATATCCAAACCAAATACTTCCCCAACCATATCAAACGATTGTATTATAAAATCGTTTGCATTACAAATGTGCACATAATACTTTCACTACAAATATGACCAACCCAAATCTTCCTGACGATCTGTTGGCGCGAATAGCTAAACTAATGGCAGCAAAACACTGGTGGTACATGCAGTCACTCCTACGTTCGGGAAATAGAGGCAAAACTATAGTTTACCGTCGCGACGTCTTGAAAGAGGCAAACATCTTCAACATGTGCAGTGACCCCGATGATATCATGTTTGGTGGTCGACACCGGAAGTTTTTTGAAAGGTGCCTTCAAGCGGAAAATCCAACGGCCATATATTATGAAGGCCTTCGGCTTGCAACAAAAGATGGGAACTTTGAAGGGGCCGTAAATTTACTCCTGCGTAACGTACCAACACATGCCGACGCTACTCTTGCGTCTGCCATGTTGTGCATCTGTAAAGGGTCCGGAGTCCAGGCGGGTCATTTGCTTCAGCTGTTTTCTATAAAACACTACCCACTTGACTCCGAAGAGGTTGGAGATATGTGTGAAGAACTCATCACTGAGCTTACTCACTATGGAGCATCACACAATACAACTTATGGTGGGTATTTTGACTACCCTGATGTTGGGGAAATAACAACTCCTAAGTGCGCACTAAAATGCGCGCTTTCAATCAGGAAGAAATACGTACGCCGTATGGTGGCCCCTTACAAGCATCGTTGCAGGAAATGCACAATCTGGTGGTGCGCTCGCCGAATTAGTCAAATGCTTTGGTAGTTTTAAAACGAAACATGTTTGCATTTCCTCGTTTCCGTGTACACCTTATATCCTATCAATTCTGATTTTAATATTTAACGAAGTATTTTGTCAGCGACTACTCTTAGCAGAATAAGTCAAGCTAATAAAGGTAACCACGAACTTTGTTAGATGTGATAACTGCCTATTAGGGTTTAGTAAAACTAATAGTTTATCGAATATCTTATTCTGTACGATACATGGCTAAGACCTACATCAACAGTTACATGCACGTGTAGCTCGAATTGAATATTACCCTTTTATACTTACAATTGAAACCACTATATCTAATATATAATATAGGGAAATTAACAATATGTTTGTATCTAATAGTTGCGTATTTAATGCAATGACATGTTGCTATTTTTAATGCAAACTGATTTGACGTCCATATAAGTGAATTTTACTTATATACGTACACGAGTACCAAAGAACCAACATAGCTTGTTGGCTACTTTTGGCGTGTCTAATAACACATAATTGAATCATTACATTTTTATATAAATATATTCCTATACAATCAGTACATTTTACTGTTAAATACCACCGAGTTAATTACCTGTTATAGTAAAAATAAAATTACCACTGTTCTCACTATATATAGATGTGTGTACGTAAGAAGATGTTTTATTCCCTACACACAGCAAATACCATCCACAGCCCATATCGTCTCCAAGATAAAAAAAAAAAAAAAAAAAATAAAAAACAATGAACACCCATCCCTTCGAGATATTCCTGCCCATCAAGCTGCCAAACCCTACAAGCCTCCTTGTCAATTTTATTCCCGTATCTGTCACTCCTATCCCCGTATTGGTCGAGGCGCTGAACACTGTCGACCTCCAAACTGTTCAACTTCGTCCGTTCATCACGTGGCCACGGTTCATCACTATGGAGTCTAAGTTCAGGCCCTACTTTGAGCTTCTCCTATACAGGGCCACATCGTAGCGAACTATCTTGAGGGCGTCAGGCTAGCTTCAAACTCCCCCACCTTTGCTGAAGGTATGGCAAAGCTACGCTATTTTGCACCAACGGATCCGTATGCGAATTTTGCTTATGTGCTGTTCGCAACGTTTACCGGCCAAGTGACGGAGGCCGAGGCGTTTGGCAACATTTTCTGGTTCATGGTCCCTCACATGAACACCGCCGTTGAAGTCGCTGGCCTGGTTATGTACCATGTTGCGAACCTCCATCTCGGTGGTCCCCTTTTTGAAGTGATATCGTCGCCTTCTCGTTTCCTCCACCGTAGGTGTACTTGCAGTAGCTACCTCACCGGGTGTAAGTCCTGTTTTTCTACTGGTATGCACAGGAGTTGCGCCGTACTTTTAAGATCCTCTTTTCATGTTTTTATTTTTTGCGGATTAACCTTAGTGACGACGTTTTCAAATAGGTTAATGTATAAATATTATGTACTTGATGGTTGTTTTTTCTTTTTGGGTCCCCGAACCGTTATCCGGTGTATGCCGGAGTTTTTTTAAGAATCAACGTATGTAATCAACGTACGTCTTGTTTTATTTAATAACATACCCTACAAATTTTCGATGTACGTACGACCGCTCATATAAGTTCACATGTGCGTACCAGACGTATACAACAGCACATTAAAACACTAAAAAATAAAAAAAACTTTAATATTTATACATTGGAGATTATAGAACTAAAGGATCTCACATATAGATTTCGCCAACCACCAAAGTCCGCAATTAGTACAGAAGATGTCGTAATCTCGAAAGTTTATAGAGAAGAAACCGGATTGGATACAACAAATGGCGGCACAGTCCGGGTTAGGGATGAGGTGAGTAGATGGATAGACGAATGTATCCTTGTACGTGTTTTGAATTGCCACCTGGTATGTAAACAACAGGCGAAACACAGACTTGCCTACAAATCTGACCCCATGCGATTTGAGAGGAAAGTGATGTGCATCAAATAAGTGAAGAAAATGAACCGCCATCTGTTCGCTTCCATATAAAATAGAAAAGATACCGCATGCCAGTGTTGCCTCAGCGTCCGCGGGAACGTTACGAGATAGAACAGAAATGGCTCGCTTGATGTCTCTCTCCTCCGAAACAATCCGGAGGCCCTCGTAGTAGATTGCAACTTCGTTTCCAGCTTTAAAGCATTTTTGAATATACGCCTATGAATCCCTTTATCTTGAGGGCCACCATTTGGGTCGTCTGACGTTTGGATCAATATCGGATCCCAACAGATGTTGTAGATGTTTGCATCCTTTAGAACATAGGGGTCGAGCACCGTCTTCAGTCCTCGCCGACCCGACTTCAAAATTGGAGCAAGGTGCGACAGCCCATCTACTGCGAGAAGCCTAAAGATTTCGAGTAAAATATCATCAGGGAGATATGGGAGCTTATTGTGTGCTTTCGGCATTTTTTCTTTTTTTGAGATTTCGTTATCGGAGCTATTATATATGCTTCAACAATAAAGGAGGTAGGTTGTGAAATTTGTATATATACTGTACAATATAATTACTCTGCGTGTCCTTTTAGCACAATGCGGCTTGAAGAATAAAGTTACACAGAGTAATTAGTTGGGAAAAGGTGTACGTAATGCTTACGCAACATCATAGTGATTCACACGATAAAGGTTTTCTCTCGTCGTCTCGGTAACCAGAAATATATACTGTACTCGTTCGGCAAAGTTTATAATTATTACTTGCTTAAAAAGTGATCAGTAAACACTATGATGAGATAATAGTCATTTCAAAATATAAGTAATAATGATTTTACACAAAAGAAGATGTCAAATCCCTGCATGTACTTGTCGCATTTAATGCTATAGCTATTGGCTGTTCCGGACGTCAAATTGGAAAGTTGTGTAGTTCGTATATCTTTTGTCTCAAATCCGGTTTGTAGAAAAAGACACGTTTCCGTACTAGCATATTTTACAAATAATATTACACGAGTTCTCTAACTTTTTAAATCCAATATGTTGCTGTTCAAGATAGATATTACTTTTTAACTGCAGTTTATTTGTCTTTTTGTGGTTAATGCATGAGAAAGACATGCATAAATTGTATACCTTATTATTATGCTCTTCACCCTTAATCTAGAAAAGCTAAATATTTGATCTACCTTTACTCTGCTTGTAAATCTCAAACCGCTAATAACCGAATATTATTTAAAACAAGCCCGATTAAACCATCTCTTGAAGTGTTTATCACAATTATGGTACAGGGTTTCGAATTGAGGAAACATATATATTTTATAATTTCTTTACTCATCCCGTTTCTTTCGGTATGTTTTATCTATAATCTCAAACTCGTGGCAGAGTTACTCATCCCGTTTCTTTCGGTATGTTTTATCTATAATTTCTTTAATATGTATATATTTATGTTCGTGGAATTATTAACTTGCGATGGTTGCTGAGATTCATTTAGTGGTCGTTTGGTCAGTTGAGGACGTTACTTTTAAGTGTATCATTTGCAAAAGTACAAAATAAACGTTACATCCACATTTTATTTTCCCCCGTTAGATGTTTGTGGGTGCATCGTAAATGTGGACGTCATAAGAAGACGGTTCGATGGCAGGTGTATTGAAGTTGTCTTCACTCTCCTGAATGGCAGGTTAAGTACCTATTATGCTATACACATAGTAATATACATATATATATATATATTTGAATTTCATAGGTTTAAATGGGAAAGCAACTGAGCGTTAATGCAGGAATGAAAGTGTCAAATGTCGTCTCACAAAATTCTATGCCCATCAATTCCTCTCTGATTGGGAATCAAAGGGATGTCATTTGTTTTCCACAAATCCGAGCCAGTGTTTTGTGTCTTCCGGTTCTTTAAGGTTGGGAGTTATGAAGGTACGTCAGATGAAATTGATATTATGATAGAAGCAAGTACATGTAATTTGTCTAGCAACTCAATTACGTAATTGTGTGTAGGCGTACCATGTCTTGTACACACCGAAGCGTCTTCTAAATTCTTCATTCGAGCAGATTTCGAAGGACTTGGACATCACAAGGAGATGTAAGTTGATATTATATTAATAATTGGTATGAAAGCGTATGTGTTCTTATCTGTTCAGAGTCTCACATGTACATTTAATTTTTAAACTTATAGAAGTGAGTTTGCTGCAAAACACTACATTAACAATGTGATGGGACACGATGGGACAACAATTGAAACAATTGCCCAGGAAGGAGAAAGCTCCGGAACCCATACAGAATCTGCACGGACGTTCGTCAGACTGTCCGCGGAATGAGAATGAAAGTGTCAAATGTTGTTTTCTATTTTAAATATTTGTTTAATTTCGTGAGAATATGTACAATGGTTTTATTATTACAACGTACTCTATCCTATTTATTCAATATTCGAATAATTGTTGAAATTAAGATAGAAAATAATAGGGAGAGTTTTATTAAAATTGTTATTATTAGTAGCTATTTCACAAAAATATTAGTAAATGTTTATTTCTTCTTGGACATTAAATAAAATAAAAGAAATGACTGAATGCTTCTACTATCTCCTAATAATAAGACGAATCTTTGTATTGTCTTTTCAGAAAGATAATTTATTCCCCACACCATAGTTGATGTACGTTGGAAGTCATAATATACATCGATAGTCGTCTACGTACAGAAGCTTAAATATTCGTACAATCAATACTAGTGAATAGCACCCCTCTGGAATGATCTACTTCAGAGGAAGTGATGATAATTACGTAACTGGATACACATCACCTAAACATAATGATGAGAAAAGTATCATATCTAAAGCAACAATAAATACGACTCTCTTCGAAGTTGTCACATCAGAGAACCTACAAATGTCATAGTCTAGGCTTAGGGTTAGCTGATGGTTGAGATACAGCCGATATTAAACGAATACGAATATAATGAATTTGAAATCCGATAACACGAAAGTGACACGTGGTTCGCACTACTAATTTGTTTTAGTAATTATAATCGAGTAGGCGTGCATGAGAGCTCATAAACCTAAAATGGGTTCCTTCGTAATTGTTAACGACGTCATATATAAACTTTTATAAATTCCCACGATTTTCGCCTAACTCCCCACCACCTCTCACATCGTAGGTTTTATTAGCGGCGGTTTCCGTCTATTTGGTTCTGCACATACTGCACATATTGCTATTAACTCCCAAAAAATGGCGACTTCTAGCCGTAAGAAGATTGATCTGCCAGACGAGATCTTGATAAAAATAGCCACGCATCTCGTAGTTGATGGGTTATGGCGAGCACGCCCATTATTTACGGCTGGTCGGCGAGGAGTGGATGCGGTGCTTGCACGAGAAGTTCTGAAGGTTGCCAGCATCTACGAAATCTGTGAACATCCTTCTTCATTCCAAACGACAAGGAAGCCAAATGGTGAACTTCAGGAAGAAGGGATTCACAGGCGTATTTTCGAAAGATGCTTGGACGCAGGGAACACAATAGCAATCTACAACGAGGGGCTACGGATCGTTGCCGAGGAGCAAGACATTGAGCGCGGTATCGCACTATTAAAAAGAACGTTCCCGAAGATGCCGAGTCCACTCTCGCATGTGGAATTTTCTCTATGTTATATGGGGACGAGCAGATGGCGGTTCGTTTTCTTCACCAATTTGATGCACATCACTATCCACTCGAATCAGAGGGAGTACGGCTTATCGGGGAAGATCTGTTCCAACGGTTGAGTGTGTTTAAGACGGCGCGTAAAAACACGTACAAAGATTCTTTTGTATATCCCTCCAGTTCGTTGATCCCTTCCCGGACTGTGCCACGACTAGTTGTTTGAGATGGGGCAGGTTATCGACCGACACAAGTTATTATGACATCATCTGTGTAAATTGCGGAGTGTGGTGGGTGGGCAAATCTATATGTGAAATCCTCTAGGTGTATCGTCGGTTCCCTTCTGTGTTGCTGTTTCTCCTCGCCACGTATGTTTCATTAGATAATTAAAATTACTATGTAATGAAGATGTTAATTAACGTGTATGCCAATATCTGACGTTTTGCTCGTTTTGCTCCTTTTGTTCGAAAAATGTGTACTAGATGTCGTACTGCTCCTTATATTAACAAAAAAATTGTAAAATGGCAATTTCCTAGCTTCGAACCATCCATATAGACGACGTGTACTTAGTTTCACCGGGTAAACACAAAAAACTATCAACAGTGCCGGCCCAACCAGTTTTGCCCATTAACAAACAGTAGGAAAAAAGTTCCTTATACAACTTTACAAGGGCTCGAACTCGTGACACTGAAGGACAATGAAGTCCAATCCTACCAATGTACCACCGCACCTTTTATGATATTGATTCCCCTAAAATCACTAATATAATATGTATCATAAAGCCCTTGATTTACGGGCTTTATTAAAGGACCGCACTGTATCAAGCTTACGACGCCGTTCGCAACTATTGGCAAAACGACACAACTTGTAAAAGTTCATGTTGTTTTTCAATACAAAAAACGACACAATACATAAAGTTCTATAAAAGGCCAACCGAATATAATAGATATATTATAAGATTCAGGGAAATTAGGGTTCATTGAACTGATTTGGGGGAAACAGAGAGAGCCGCTTTTGTATATGTTGGATTAGATTTTGAGAGTTGGATATTCGGATAATAATTTAAAGTTCCTCTTTTATTTATTTTCACTCCTTCAATTACGTTATCAGTTTCGTTCTTAATGTCTTCTTTGCCAAACACGAGTCCAGTCGAGTATGACGATGCGGAGTATGGGATCCCGGCTGTTTGTTACTGTGGGGAAACGCCAAACCTACAACCTTCTTTTACGAGGACAAACCCAGGGAGGCTTCACTACACTTGTAGAAATAGAGAGGTAAGTGATTTACAGTTTCGCCGAGGTTGATTAAAGATCAGATTTATTCGCATAACTTAACCTTTCTAGTAAGAGAATATTTTTAAATTAATGCAGGATGGGGACTATCACATTTTTAAATGGTGGGATGAAGCTATGATGGAGGAACTGAAAACAGTGAAGGAAGATTTTCTAAAGTTAAGTAGTTTGAATTTGCGTGAAACGCTTCAGGCACAAAAGAGGACATTGCTAACATCTTAAATATGCACAAGGAAAATCAGATGGAGTTGGAAAGGATGAAGACGTTGATTGCGTATAAGAGTGATGGATTAATTATGAAATTTCAACTGACCAATGTGTTTGTTGCGACTTTGTTTATACTAGCAACAATGACCTATTTCTTACTGTAGCTTTCTCGTTTTATTAGAGTAGTATTTTGGGTTGTGGGTTAATTGTTTGAAATCAAGTTATAAACGTTATATTTGGTTTAGTGACATATTTTGTCGTCTAAAAAAAAAAAACTGTTTGGAACCTTGTCGTCTTAATATTATCGACCAAACCCTTCCAATTAATCATAAACATTTGTACACGTTTGTACACATACGTCTAACATTAAAGGTTGGCAGTATTAGGAACATGCTAACCAAATTAAAATAAATATATATAATTAACCATGCGTATTACACACAAACATTTGACATCAAAATATTCCTATCCACGTTAGATAGATTGTTTGGATGTAGGTAATAAAGATAATATAAAGAGTTCAGCAATGTGGTTTAGATGTTTATAATGTAAGCAACATTGACAAATGGAAACATAGGCTACGAATCGTCTTGACTCGGCTCGCGCTGGTCGAAGTATTCCAACCGGAGTTTGAAATCTCTAACCTCAGGGAAGGGTGGTTCAAATATCACTTTAGATACACCCGGTTGACTAACCACTTCCATCCCTCCTGCGGTGTGGAAAAATAAGGAAAAAGGGTAACCAAAATTAGTTTTATGCAGTAATCTTATATTTAAAAGGTAAATTGTTTTAAACACGTTTGCCTAATCAGTACCTCCATCCTTAAACTTGGGCCTCCAGAATCGCAAGACTACAACTGGTTTGCCTCCGCATAGCCATAATTTGCGGACGAAATCATCGACCATCTCATCATACGCCACACATGGCAAGTGATGACCCCTACACACAGAGACACCTTACGTTAATATCCCGATATATCTTTAAAGTGTGTGAAAGCTAATAATCGCAAAAACGACTCACTCAAGATTCGTCAATGAAAACCGTATCAACCGGGTTCTCTCGGCAAAACGTGGAGCAGTTGGATCGTCCACCAGTATTCTTCGTTCGACGTCAGTAACTTGCCCCATCGTGTCTATGGTGTCATGTCATTAGAATTATGGTACTGGATATGATATTACAAACCGGAACAACACAATGCAACGTTACCTAAGCAGCAGTTCTGGGTCCAAGGAGGCCATCGTTCGTAAATTTGGTCGAAGGACGTAATCGATGTAGTGATTGGTCGACAAGCAACGAATGTTGTCCACAACCGTGTCAGCAGTGAATTTGATCCGGTAGTTGGAAGCCACGACCTTCACAGCGGATGTGTCGTCAGTGACGACGAAATTAGAGAAGGTTTTCCACAAACCCTCCTCAATCTCCGCACAGAACTGGGGCAACAGGTCCTCGCTGATTGTTGCCTGCATCTTATCTCCCTACGGTGGGGGAAAAAAGTTCAACCATAATGTACATGTATCATTTAATATTAAGTGCATATAATATGATGATGAGACGAGTCACTTACGAAAACATCCGAAACAACCATTTCAAAGGTGACGATGTTCGCTTCTCTCTTTCTCCACTTGCGGATGATCTTAACAGAAACCTTCCAATCAGATCGCCACGTCTGGAGATCGGATAGCCTGTCGAAATGCACCATGACTTTGTTGCACTTATGTTTACTTATCGATGTGATATTTTGGTTTTTGAGAGACGAAATGTGAATTTGTCTTCTTATATAAGCAGCGAACAAACACAAACGGATGTATCATATTGTGGTTTTTCAAACGTCGTGACTGCAATCCAGACAGATACATAGCATTTAGATAATTGACACGTGTAACAGCCGGTTAAGCGAAGACGATACATCGCATGCAACACTTAATTATGACCCTATAGTCGACGTTATATATAGACGGAAAATATATAGGTTCATTTAACAAACCAACTCAATGTAAAACTTTATAACATCAAGGAATAGATCTCATCTGGTATAAACTCACAGATAAAGGCTGATATAGTGCAAAGGAACCAATAACGTGGAAGAACTGTATATTATGAATAAATAAAAATAATTAAAGCCATTGCACTGTGTATAAAAAAAAAATTATTTTAAATACTTTAGTAGTAGAGGCAAAATCTTCTTTATTGCTAATAGCGGAAAACTCACGCCTCAGCTGCGACGGCGGTATCTTTGTCCGATAGGGTTGTTTTACCTCCCAATTTCTTGAATCAAGGTGTTTAGATCTGGGATAAGTACTACAAAAACGACACTCCCTACAAGTAGGCGACGGAACATTTAAGGAAGAAGAGATTACAGAGGTCGGGTGAAATCAGAAAAGGCGAGTAGTTTCGATCCCTCTATCACACGGTTTTGAATCGGAAGGTAAGTGTTTGTCTTCACTTCCTACTTTAAATTGGAAGAGGGATTGTTCCCCCAAATTCTATATTACGTTGGAAGAGTATATAGCAATTACAATTAAGTAGCGATTTGAGTAGCCCAGGATGTGAAATCAATGAATAGCTTTGTATTTGCGGCGGGCGGGCTAAATAACCCTAATCGTCAACGAAGTGAACTTTGGTAGACATTGGTATTAGGGTTAATTGGTTTAGTGTACGTACATATTAATATGATATTAGGGTTACTTTGTGGTGATAGGATGGATCCGAGG